>VKOC01002363.1:0-95715 GCA_009364415.1 Spea multiplicata | reverse complement strand
AAATATATACATAAATGTCAAAGGGTTCACTGATTGTATTGAACCTTTGATTATGTTCAATGCCCTATTTTTTATTTTATTATTAATGGCATTATTTTTTTTATTTGTATTTGCTTCAATATGTTTGCTTTACTTTGTTCTATTTCATCACCAATTGTTGACAAATTTTATTCTGGCCACTAAAGGAGTTATTCAGCAACCACTTAACTCTATTCTTTTGTATTCATTTACAAACTACAGACTTTGATCATCTCAATGCTATGATGTCCTGATGCTTGAGATTGCGGTGTTTCTGGAGAACTGACGTATTAATCTGCATATAATACATTTGGTGGTATGAAATATACAACATATTTTTTTCCATTCTTGTGTAATAATGACTTTTCAGCAAGAAATTCTTGAATCATTTTTGTTGTGCATCTATTACTGCCTTAAAAAAAAAAGAAATAACCCCTCGTATGTATATTGGTATATATTTCATGTGCTCTGTGTCAAGAAAAAGCAGACTGCAAATGCTTTAGTAATTTAGGAATTGAATTCTCGAGTTTGTTGCATTCTCATATAGGAAACTTGCTATAATATTTGGCTAGATTGAGAATTTATTCGAAGAAATGTTCAAAGAACTCAATGGAGAAAGAAGGCTTCAGGAGCCTTTGAAAGTGACTACGACTGAGCAGTTGACCTCTTTCTCTGGAGGTGGCCAGCAGTTAAAATAGTTGTGTTACAGTTAATTTATGCCATTATTCTACCCCACTATTCAACACGGAGCTTCTGAATATGAATGTAAGAAGACCCTGGTTAACTCAGCTACATGCGAGAAAACCAACATTTTACGTTAAGGCAATAAAGAAGGATAAGCACTGCTCACTGTCTAACAACTAAGGGACTTACGGCGCAGGAGAGTAATCCTCTTTCTGAAATTCACGTATATATTATGGGATTTAGTTTCCTTGCTGATTGATAACCTATATGCAGAGATAGCAGAGCACTTAGCTAATATTCATTGTTGCAGACAAGGAGGGTTGAAGGTAAACACAACAGGGGTTTCTGTATCATTAACTAAATGTTATCCTTTTTTCCAGTCCTTCTGAAATTTCCTCTCTCGCTGTTTCATATTAAGTGCCCCACTGAGCCCATCACCTGACCATCTTTTACATAATTACTGATTCAAATTTCAATGTCAAACTATGGTGTTTAAAATAATACCTTAGTGTTTGGTATAGTCCAACAATTTTTTGTAAGATTTAGAGGTTTTACAGTTTTTATGGAAACCATACTATATGCCAAAGTTCCGAATTAGAGTAAACAAAGCAGGGGCTCATATTTTACTGTAGATTTAGAGTTACGTGAATACTTCAGTTCTGATGACCCATTTTCGGCTAATAGTATCTTTTTTTGTAATTTTATAGAAAAGTTTACATTATTATAAAAAAAATGGTTTGTTTTTTTCTGTACAGACTCACAAATGCACCAATTTAGTTGAGGAAATTAAAAATTAACATTCATCTTGAATGGAAATGAATCTTGAATGGAAAGCTAAAGTTCATCTTTATAAGTTACAAAGTAGAAATGTTTCTCCAAGTTCATCTTAAAAAGAAAATCGAAGCTGATCTTTTGACAATAGCTATCTTGTGCAGTAACTAAGCAGCAGAGAGAGACCCCCATTCCACTGTCCCAGTGGGACTATGGAGGTAAAACTCCTTTATTGTATAGTGAGACTTACATGTCAGGCCTCCCAGAGACTACTAGAGAGTACTAGAAAAATATAACGAAGGACAATTTGTAGATTGAGCATAGGTTTGAACTACTTGGACAGACACAATGGATGATCAGAGCACCTAAGGCCAGGCATGGTTTGCTTTCCAATACCCCAGAAAGAAACAGATATATACCTGACCCAAGTGATCTACAGGGGCAGTAAACTTACCGAGACCTCTTTCCAACTGCATCCTAATTTCCAATCATCTACACAAGTAGGGTTTAGTCTTGACCTAGACCTAGTTTTAGTTTTTATTATAACAAAAAAAGCAGGCCTCCTCTCGGTGTGCAAACATCTCAGCTGTTTCTTGACTGCTGTTTAGACGAACACTCAACCTTCAACACTAACGGTTAGAAATTCTAGAGCATAACTACAGTAATCTGTTTCCTAAATAAGTACAGTGCATTTATCACTTATCCATCCTTTAAATTGATACTTGTGGACGGTATGACCCACTGAGAAAGTGCTAATAACGGTAATTCAAGCTAAACAAGTGAGACAAATGTTGATCATAACCCGTTTACAGTTTAAGCCAGGTACATTACTCACACAGATGACTTCACAAGGCATATTGACTATAGACAGGAAAAATGAAGAGCAGGAGCCAAGAAACCTTTAGACAGATAGAAATTAGTGACCAACATGGATAGATGTTGCGGTAGTTATTTTATTATGGTTCTAAATAGAATGTCAGAATGTAAGGCAGTAAAACTGTAGTAGTCGTGATCCCGCCACTAGGGATCTCAGTTCTACAGAAATGTCAAATAAGATGTTAAACATCTTAATCTGATTGAAAAAGAATGTATACAAAACTGTCTGCACTAAAAACAACACAAAATAAATATAACAAACAGTTTACATATGCATATGAATAAATTCTAACCCTTTTTTTATTAATTGATCTCAATCCTGAAGTCAGAATGAAAGAAGAAAAAAAGAACCTCCATTTTTAAAATAAAAAATATATATAATATCACAAGAAAACTGAGCAGAGTGAGACAGGCATACATGGGAACTCAGTGGGTTGGACCCAGAGTCTCCAGCTGAGGACTTGTTTCTGTGAGTCTCCTGCTCAATTTCTGTTTTCTCCAGGCAGGGTGGGCGGTGCTTGGTCATGTCTAGTCCCCGCCCACTTCCTGCTTATTGCCCTTAGTTGACCTCTCACTAAAAGCTGTCTGCGACACCATGTGTGGCTGACTCTACCCCTTCGCAAATCCACTCAACAAAAGAGGAAGAGGTCTGCGTAGCCTACCTAGAATAAAAGCTTACCTAGGACCCTACAGGCTAAATGATGGTACCAAATTACACTGAAACAGAATCTGCCCTTACAGGACTCTGGGCTATCTCTGCAGCCTACAAATCTCCAGTACATGCACACCTTGATGTCCCTTTACTTCATGAACATACATGGGTCTCTCTCCTCCACCGATGCTAAAAGTCATCACTCCATATGGATATAAAGCACATCCCAGGGCCCTGCTAAGTCCGCCAATCAGTCACTTTCACTTGTTCAAAAACGGTCCAGTTACTCCTGCTAAATAGTGACTAATATGGTCACTTGCCCAGCCTTTTCTGGGACATATAGAGGTAATTCTGTGACACCTAAAAAGTACACTTCGGGAACAAAGAGGCTCACAGTCATGCCGTAAAAAGTGATGTAACATATAAATATTTATTGGGTTTTTGCACCTGAAAAAAACACATTTTGTCACCACATCTTAAGTAATGGTATTACATCCACTACAGAAATATGTATAAAGCCTGGTAAATCTGTTTATACAAATCATTAAGGCACCAGCATGAATTCTGGCATTGAATCTATTATGTAGTACATTTCACCTCTGCTTTAGTGAGTAAGCTAAGTCTTTATTATATACAAGTACTATTTGACAGCATAAAGGGATAAAAAGTAAATTAAGTGTTATGTTAGCAATGGTCTTTTATCTGGATCATTTTTTGTTGTGCATCTATTACTGCCTGTTAAAAACTAAATAACCCCTGGTACGTATACTGGTGTATATATCATGTAATCTGTGTCAAGAGTAAATAGTAAGAATGGACATGTATACATAAGTAGGTTAGAGCTAGTATGCCTCTTGACAATTTTCCATTTTTCAACACCAAGATGTAGAATAAAAGGCAATAATTTGGCAGTCAGAAATGACTTTTGTAACAAGACCAATAAATGCTGGTCAAACTCTGCATTCTCTATCGCATGTGTTACTGATCCATGTAAATCAGTCACTTGCTATGACTGCTATATTGTTCTTAATGAACACATTTTCAAGGACTCATTGATACAGAATGATTTGGATATTTGGTTGTAACAGCAATATCTTAAATGCAAGTTATAAAAGTTTATGTAAACCCTATTTTAAAAAACTCGGTTGTAAAGGGTTAATCTTGCATACAAATATGTAGTTACTCCAGCAGCCTGTCTCTGCAGTTGATATGAGCTCTCTTAACTTCAGTGTGTCATTCTGCATGACTGATATTCAATTTATACCAAGCCAGAGTCTGTAAGATTAAAACTGCTAACCACACATCACTTGACTTACTCAAAAGATAGTGAACAGTGAAGCAGGTCCTGTTTCATGGGCTGCAGAGCAGTCGATGGGATCCTGACATGCACAACATTCCCGACAGTGATATCTTCTGGCTGTAGAGGCTTCCAGAGATCCAGCTGGTACAAAAATGATAAATTACACATCATAGAAATAAAGTGCCAAATGCAACACCGTGTGCAGTAATGTGACTGCCTAGAGGCATCTCCCATTAACATTCAAAGGATGATATAAAATAAGACATTGGTATTCTACAACTAAACCTGCTTCCTTTCTAGATAGACTGTCGCGTCATTAATTACAATACATATGAGTGTAACTAGGTAAATAAATCAGAATTCAGGTACAGTGCTGACAAAGGTATGACGGATCCAGCCACTGCACAGAGGGATGCATTCATTTTCACATCATTAAGTCTGATCCAAGACAGACTAAAAAGTTGTAATGTGAACCAGGTAAGAAACCCTATTTCTGTATGCATATTCTGAATGCACGGAATTGGAGGCCTCTGGGAATGTGCAAGGCTGTGTACTCATACTTGGGAACCTGAGTTTTTGTCCTAAGCTCGGGTTGAAGGGTCAGATTCTCAGGGTCACACAGTTGGGAACTGTCTACAATCACCAACCTGCCATTCCATTACTGCCTATGACTTCCCTTTTCTACCTATTTCCACTCACACTCTATTTTGAATCAAATAAGTGTTGCAACAAAACAACCAAATCTGCATTTTCATAGCTATGTGTTCATAGCTCAGGCCTCAGATGTGGTTCAAACTATTGTGGAATGCTTAGTTATTTCTAATGTTAGTAATTGTTAGTTATTACATTTATGGTAACCTATTAGCTTATGTTCCGTATGGTTGGAATTAACTGTTACTAAACAAGCATACCTGGTAACTCGGGGTTTGTCCCGGAGTCTCTAGGTGAAGCGCTTCTTCCCTAGGACTCTGTGTCACTTTTCTCTTCCTCCAAGTTGGGTAGTGGTGTATGGCCACGCTCACTTGCATTCCTACTTCCTCCCCACTTAAGACCACCTGGGGCTAGCCCTGCCCCATGCATGGCTGGCACCACTCCCATGAAGCCGCTTCCCCAAAAGAGGGAGAGATCTGAGTAGCCTACCCTACTTAGGCATGCAATCTAGTTCCTGCAGAAAACCTAGCTAAAAATGTCCATGATGAGGTTACAGCTATTAATAACAAACAGATAGATGTTCCAGACAATGTAACCCCCAAAAATAAATCATTAGCTTGACTTCTTCCATGTACTAATTACTTACCATCCATGATTGACATATTTCCTGCAAGCATTGGACCTGTTTCACATTCTCAGGGATGATTTGTAACACTTGGTCCCTAAAATGGAAAAAAATCTATGCTTAGGTAAATGAATGACAAGTACAAATCTTTTTAGTTTAATTCAATTTTGAAAAAAATAAATAAATAAATATACATGTGATGGACAAACTGACATTGTGAGAAGAATGAAGGGCTAATACTTTGGATACAAGTGAGACCATCTGGAGCAGCCACAGGACCCAAGGAGGATTTTGGATCGTTACAACGGGCTTGTCCTACACAAATGAGTGGATTTTAGATTCCACCTCAGGTACTCAACAGGATCGCCCCTCTCCATACTATGTTACATACTAAACAGTTAAGGAAATATATCTAGAACTTTTGATGAGTAGAAACCCACAGAAAGCATCAGTAGATGCACAGACACAGAATTTGTTTTCTGATTTCTCTTCTAAGATGATCTGCCCCGTAGTGTATTGTTCTCTGATAGATTGCAGACCTTGTCGCACTAAAGCGATGTTATGGAAGAATAGTAAACGTAAAGTGTAAGCAAGGGATATATAAGGAATCCTCTCCTGTTAGACCCTGATGGTAATGAATCCTTTATGAACGCATTCATGTTTTTGCCTTTTTTAATAACTCTAACGACCTTGAGAATTTCAGCATGGTTCCTTTTCATCTCCCCTCTCATCTTAAATTCTCAGACACAGTAATCTCTTCTCAGATCAATATTAAAAAACAGAGGCGCTGCTAACCCTCTGAGGGAACAATTAATATGCTTAATACTGTATTAAACTTTAGTACTAAATCTGAGGCATATCCCACAGAGAATATGGTTTAAGTGGTCTCTACAAATTGGAGACTTTATAGCATTTGTAGACAAGGCTCACCAAAAACATAAGCGAATACATTCTCCAGGGCAATGGCAGTAAAATACTTTCTATTTTAATATACTTACCATGCAAAAGCAGTGGGGTAAACCATTTGATTAACAACAGAACTTGTATCCTGTCGGGGATCTAAATGTCTTTGTCTTGGAATATGTTACTGAACTTGAGAAATTAGAATTCATTTCTGCATTTATATTATGGAGCAAAAAAAAACAGTTTTGCTCCAAATATGAGTCAGTTAACAAATACCTTGCTTATGCTCAATAATAAAATATTAAAGAAGTCATTAACAGATTAAAACCAGTTTCAAAGGGCCCATTTCTGCACCAAGAAGCCTCGGGCCCCCTAAAACTAGACTTTTGGTGAACCACGTGTCGATCGCTGTAGCCTGAGCGTGTTTCCCTTATTTTTTTATTTACTATTAAAGATTATAAGTAGTTTATGGGCACGCTCAACACTAATTTGTTTTAATTTTCATAATATGGAGGAACGTTTAAGCTCTTGTTTCTACCGCTCAATTAATTAGCATGGAGATCTATACACAACGCAGCAATAGTAATTTATACTTTTTTAATTAATTAACAGGGAGGTCTTGATACAACACAGCATTGGTAGTTTTTCACAGGGAGCTGTTTGAGATTATTCTATGCTTACCGTTTTTAGCTCCAGTGATTAGTAATCATATGGACCGATTCCTGATACTAGAGATATAATGCAAATTTGTTAGCTACATAGTACATTTTACTTTAAGCTCAGGAAAAACATTTATTTGTATAATGCACGGTCTAATGAATATTACATTTCTGCCACATTAAATTAGTGAGCAGACATTTGCATTTTTAGTAAATTCCCACTGAAGAGATGAAGGAGATTTTTTTTTTCTGATTAAGTATTTTTCAGAATAAGTATTTATTTTAAAAGTAACATAACTATTCGAATGAATTGTATGTATTGTCTACTACAATATGTATAATATAGCTAAATTTCATCTACCCCAGCACTCACTTTTCATACATGACATATCAAATTCATCCCAACCTAACAATCATCTTTTCACTCTTCACTTTTCCTTGATACGTATACTCGACACGTTGCCAAACTACTATAGTCCTCTGACCCAACAACCTGTCTCTATCCGCTTGCTCCATTCCATTAAACTCTCAATCTGTCAATTGGGCATCACTCACTATTTTCACCTTTTAAACATCGTTCACTCAAGCAGTGCTTTTCTATCCTCTGTCAAGCAGGCTCTCATCTCACTTATTCTCGAAATGTCAAGCATACTCCTGTGGGATTGCTGTGTTATTTAAAACTTTGTTTAGGTACCTCCAGGCATAATATAAAATGCCACTTGGTATTGCAGACCACCTGTACTAGTTTTCAGGATCTCCTCTTTTGAGCAATTCAAACTTGTGCCAATTCAAAAGACATTTGTACTGTTGCAAGGAAGAAAGCAAACCCCGCTCTAGTTGGGAGTACTTGAAACATGATCTAGAGACACTCTCCCATAATATGTGCAACCAACTATATTAAATAAAGACACAGACCCAGGAGACTGGGGATAAAAGCCTTTACTATTCACATTTATATTTAGGTTAACAAACAAATAAAATATATTAATGAACTTATCAGACTTGTTAGCGTAATCTTCCTAACTGATGAGATCTTGGTGACCGAACGTGGCCCCTAGGGAGCACTAACAGAGACATAGCACTTGCATCCTCGACACAGTAGACACACTGCTTGCCCCTTACCAAGGAGAACCCACAATGAGTATTAGATGTCTGTGCTACTGAAACAAGAGCTAATCACATCTTAGACAACTAAGTTACTCACTGATGTCAGACTCCTGGGACCCATGTCAATGCTGATCATCTTGACCATAACCAAAAAATAAGAGTGTGCAGGCACATCCTTGAGGCATATGCAGCCAAAGAGAACTGAAGGTAGACCTGTCTTATTTCTCCTACCCAAACCCTACTGACCTAAACCTTGGTCCACATGTATGTTAAACATATCACATGCCCAGTCAAGCAGCCCTTTCATTCATACTAAATCATGGGTTGCTATTTGAGCTCTTGAAGCCGGATATCCCTACTGTCAACCCATGTTTCTTAATGGATTCCCATGTATTTAACAGATCATTAATGCTGACTTCTGGGCTGTTAAACACAATATACAGCCAAGCTTTTTCTATCCTCACATATTAGATGTAACAGAAAATGCATTAAGGCACAGTAGGGAAGTCATTTATTGAGGTTAATGAATGCTCTGTTTTAAACTCACCAGTCCAGCCATCCCAACCTGAACCCTACACTCTGTATAAGCTATTGTGCATTAATACAGCATTTTATTAAAGCTTAGTAAGTTATCCTCTATGTGCTCCTATCCTATAACTAGTAACTGGCTCTAGATTTTAATGACCATTCCATGCAGCCCTTATATAAATGTTTTTGTATCAACATGTTTTATAATTATAAACATCTTTAGTCGCTTGTATTACTATATAGTCTCCAGTTGAAGCTGATAAGTTTTTTTGACCAACATGGAAGAAAGTGTAGTTTTCATTTGAAGAAACATCCGAAATCCCAAAAGCTTATGTAGCTTTACATTTTTTTCTTTGTTGGCTCAAGAGTGATACAAATGATACACCTTTAACTATAGACTCTGACGTTTCTTGGAATAATACAATAATACTTTTTTTCTTATCGGTAGAGGGTTCTATGTCTTTAGTGTTTATTTACCATGGTATAAACTTTTTAAGGGGCAGACTGTGGGTCCCTAAACCTTGCGTGAACAAAAATTTGGAACTTATAACACAATAGGGTCCCCAAACAATGTCTTATTCTGCATATATGACATCACTGAACCTATGCAACATGGAGAAGTGCGCTAGGAGGGCATGTTAAGTATCGTTGCGTATCCTATTCACAGTGTGCATTTAAGAAACTAGTGATGTCTAGAAACCACCAAGAGGTGAATAATTGGTCACGGAAAAAAAGAACATTAGGCAAGGCTGTGTCTTTAAGGATGTGGTATAAACAACAAATCAGTAAAAAGTTGTATGAAGTCTTGGTAATGTGCTAGAAATCTCTATTCCATATTTAGATCTGCATCTTGAAGAATAACTGCTTTTTAAGGCAATTTGTTAGAAAAGTTTAACGTTTTTCTTAATTAAGTCATAGAGAGAATTGTAGTATGAAGCCACTTTAATGCCATGGATACCCACACATTTTTAAACTATGTTGCTCCAAATTTATTTAATCTGTCCAATGTCTAGGTACAGCACTCCCAAATAACCCCTTGTGTGCATTCGCCAAATTAATTCTGATCAATGCTGTATATAGAGGCTGCACTGCTCACTGGTAGCGGTTTAACATTAACAGACAAGTTCTTACATAATGCAAGAAGAATAGCATAGTGCGCTAGTCCCACACCACAAAATAGGAAAATATACACAATATTACCCAGCTTTAGGGAGTAGTAATTACTGAACCTCAGGCAGGGAAGCATAGAAACAGCATCAATAGTAGTAAATAAATGTATCTGAACAAGTAAAACTTAGTGTCTTACATATGGATTCAAGATCTTCAACACATCCACTAGGTGCCACCTCTGTAAAAGAGCTGTTAGCTCTTAGGAAATTAAAGTGAAGAAAAAAGTCCAGAATCTCTCAGTGGTATTCTGGACCCTTTTCTTCACTTGCATTAATCTATTCGTCTTGCATTTTGGTTACTTAGCTAATATCGAGGTACTAGTTGAGGGTGAGCTGCCTTCCACAACCACAGAAGCACCGTACACCCCACTTTTTCAAGATCATACATAACATTAAGAAAATTTTTTATTAGTTTTTATGGTTGCAAATAGGAAAACACAATTTACTAATTTAAACTATGCCTTTGTCTTTTTTAAAATACCTTAAATATTTTATGGTTTAAATGGATTCTATGATGGTATTTACATATATATTATCGACTAATTAAAACACATTATAAAAGACGCATTCATCATATGTATGTATTATTTGCGTAAGGTACAAGTAATACAGGTAGTAAACGTAGTTTCAT
Source organism: Spea multiplicata (assembly GCA_009364415.1). Classification (NCBI taxonomy): domain Eukaryota; kingdom Metazoa; phylum Chordata; class Amphibia; order Anura; family Pelobatidae; genus Spea; species Spea multiplicata. Next base: position 85,141 of record VKOC01002363.1, on the reverse strand, counting down.
ATTTTATTGTAAGTTATTAAACTTGTGACTGATAGTTAAGCTCACTAACATACAACGTTTCTGGTTCCTAGAATTGGACTGTGCTGTGCAGAGGTTTATATCTTGCTGCAAATAAGGAATGTAAACTTTACATCTGTGTCCTATGTCATTTACCATCAAATTGTAAAGAAAGTCTTACCCGTCATACTGGATGCCCCAGCCCAGCACCTGTGGGGTGAGAATTCCTAGGATCCCAGCGTTCCACAGAAGAACATACATGTTGAAGCTGTACAAACACACAAGTCGGTTAAACACTGAAGGCGGCTGGATGCTTTTTGGACTTTGACGGTGTAATCTTCAACTAAAGTATTTCACAGCTGACTTTTTAACCCAATGCTGCCCATGACCTACAAAGTATTCTAGGCCCCCCCCACTGAAAGCTTCGTTCAGGACAAAATTAGCTTAATCCTCTTTGTGTTTGAAGGCACCAGACATTTTGGCACAGCATTGTCATTGTTTAATTTAACAAGCATTGTTACAATCCTTAATAGGAATCATCATTTGCTGTAATGAGAGATGAGCTTTGCATGCTGACAAAAGGCTTTCAAGTCCTACTGGCTGCGATTTAGCAAGTCAAGAAAATATTTGTTACAAAGAACAGTGCATACTCGGTAGGTTATGAAGTTCATCATGTATTCTTGGCTTTAATGTAGGTCACTACACTTCATTCTGCTTTGGATCATCCTTGAGGCCATGGCCGTATTTTATGAATGTTTCAGAAGCATTCAGCAATAACTGGGAGGTGTGGTCACCTTGCAAACATCTAACCAGACAACTGGCAATGAATGCGCAACAACTGCAGCTACCATCACCAGAGGGCAAAGATCTAAAAGTAGAATCACAGATTAAAGGTTGGGGCTAGAGGTAGAAACAATGTTGCTTTTGTAAATTTACGGTGTCACTGTTTCATTTTACTAATGATTCCTGATGACCATAATTTGACCTTCTATTTAATAGGATTAAGGGACAGCAAAACAGTGGTGGATCCTTCATTCTGGTATCTAAATCATGCTAGACAACCTACTTCCCTTCCAAGGACAAATAACTCTTCCTCTAGATTGTAAGCTTGCGAGCAGGGTTCTCTCTATCAGTTTGTCTTAGCCTATCTATTCTGTAATTTCCCTTCAATATATGTATTGTAAGAAGTGGCACGTAATTGTTGGTGCTTTAGAACTAAAAGATAATAAAAATACATGGGAACTCCTAACAATAGATACTCTAGTACCCTCTGAAGAACACTTACACAGTGTCAAACGTGAGACTGAACTCAACGTGAACAAAGGTCGAGGAAATAAAATTAATTGATCCGTTAGTGTAGTTTGAACAAGAGGAATGGTACTTCAAGTGGTAAGTCCAAAAGACACCTATTCCTTTCAGGTCAGCGATGTGATAGCAGAAGTGAATGATCTGTTCCATCCATGTTGGATATCATAATAAATTAAGGTACCCAGAGAAAGTGCTTTATTATGGCTAGAAAGCTCATCTCTGAGATTATACGCTCCACAGGTGCAAAATCATCATATCTGGGCTCAGATAGTACAGCACATGTAGTTTTTATAGAAGTTTATGCTAGTGAGCCTGTCCCCTGTCCATGGTACTGACATGGACTGTAAGAATGATGATACCCTACTGGTATCAGAAAAGAAGATAAAGTGGCTACTCAACTTAAACTTGATGTCTAGGTGTAAGCAGCATTGGAGAGTGAGTTAAATTAACACCATCCTCACTGGTGCTCTTTGGATAAATCTACTTGACAAGAGTACAATGGATCTGAGCACCATCATATTATTCTTTTGTAAACCAAGCCACTTATTATTTGTGACCCATAAATGGTTACTTTTCACCCAGCTTGTGATTGGCTAAATGTTAAAATATTTGATATGGCCAATCAAATTATAATGAGGAACATGATTAATTATTTAGCATTCGGAAAGCCCCACAGTGGCACCTAGTGGTGTTTGGTAGGCATTTATTTGAAACAGTGACTAGCTAACAATGTATATTTTTTTACAATCCCAAGCATCCCCTCTCTTTTTTTGAAAAAAAAAGAAAAGAATGTGAGTAGTTGGTGTATTATGCAAAAGCACTACAAGTAAGCATTACAAAAGACACAGTATGCCCTGTAGAAACTCAAATGGTAGAAGTTACAATAAGAATGGTGGCGCTTGCTAATGTGACGGTTATTAAGAAGCATATCAAGGTAACCAAAAGTCATAATTTGTCTCTAGGTCTTTTATTTTTCTGACCAGGAAAAGTGGTATCCAAAGATCTGGGCAAGGTCCACAAATTCACACAAAACTTAAGTAAGAAGAAACTTATGAAAGAGGCCAACAAAGAGCAATTGTCCAATTAAAGAATTGAAGAAAGGAACCAATTAGTTCCAGTTTTACTAATTAAAAGATTTTTGTGAATTAAATTATTTTCAAATAATTGAAATGTTTCCCTTATTATCTACTGTCATTAAACAAGGCATAGGACTGGAATCTGTTAACCGTGTAGTGGTAGTAGGCAACGCAACCAGTAGTAAACATGCACTAGTCTGTAGTGTACCTAGTATCATGTGCCTAGTAGGCATACCTGGGAACTATCAGGCTCAGGCTACCTGGAGCCCCCTTGGATTGGTGTTATGGAAAGGTTAATGAAGCTTTTAGCGGACAGCCCAACCCTATGCCTCAATTTACCCTTTATTACAAACATAATGAAATTCTTACCCTAATTGATTACTTGGCTTTTTTGCTTTTACACACAAGCCTATTGCTTTGAAGATAAAACAGTGCCTCTTTGCATTGACCTCTGGGAATCCTGGGCAGAACTTTGATGTTGATTCTGATCTGATCTGGTACCTCTAAGTCTGCTTTCTACAGACTACTTAGCCAGCCATATGTCATTCCTTGAGGTCCCACAGGTTCTGATTTGCCTTCACTCTTGATTCTACTGCAACTACAAAACGCTACTCGATTCCCCTTGCTTTGTGGCAGTTTTTAATGGGACGTTAAAAGAACACAAAGCATTAAAACACAAAGACCCAAAAAGCACTGTGGTTGGCAGTCATTTTGGTGATGGGTTTGGTCCAGTTAGTCTATCTTTCAGATGTCCTGGGCAGCTTCGACAATTCTGTCATTTAGGTACAGCTCAGAACACCAACCAGGCCAAAGCTTTAACATTAAGACATCAACTGTGAAACATTTCTGTAAATATTTCAAAGATAAGAAAACTCTTGTAAATAGTGCAAAAAACTATGACAGAACCTATAGATCTTAGATGGGACATGTTTACTTTGAGGTCCATCAAGTTTTGAAGGAGTCAGCCGGAAAGTTGTGCTTCCAACTACTTATCTATTCAATATGAAGGACCCAAACTGGCAATTTTCTCCAGTAAAAAGGAGCTGTCTTGGTTCTGAGTAAAGTATAATCTAATGGAGGAGGACAAGACTGATTAAACTCTGCATCATACAGGTCCACCGAACACTTCCTGCAGCAAAAAGCTTGTCAGGGTTGACAATAATAAACAGATCATTCAAAGAGTTGAAACCAAAACTGTACTTCAAATTCATCTGCTAACTCTCCCTTTAGTGAATAGATTCCCTAAAATAGAAAATCAGAAATATTTTCAGACCCTAAGAGATTATGAAAATGGTGCTTATGACTTGTAAACAAGGCATGGCTGAATGAGATCTCAACAGTCCCTGACAAAGGGAAACATTGCAATCCTGCAGACCTGAAAAGCCAGCCACAGCAAAGCAGTACACTAACTTTCAACAACAGGTATCAACAATCTTTATGAAGCAAATCTGAAAGCATGTATATACAGTTGTGATTAAAAAAGGTTTGCATACCCTCGGAGAATTGGTAATATATGTACCGTTTTTAAAGAAAACATGAGTGAGCAGGCAAAACACATTTCTTTTACTTCTTATGGGATTCATTTCCAACTGTAGATTATAATCATTAAAAAAATGAAATGACCCCTGTTTGAAAGTTTGAATACCCTCAGTTCTTAATACTGTGTATTGCCCCTTCAGCATCAATGACAGCGTGTAGTTGTAATAGTTGTCTATGAGGCCTCAAATTCTTGCAGGTGGTATAGCTGCCCATTCATCATGGCAAAATGCCTCCAGGTCATGCAAAGTGTTTGGTTGTCTTACATGAACTGCATGTTTGAGATCTCCCCAGAGTAGCTCAAGACTGGAGAGTCAGGAGACTGTGATGGCCACTCCACAACCTTAACCTTTTTCTGCTGTAAACACTGTAAGGTTAACTTTGTCTTGTGCTTATGGTCATTGCCGAGCTGGAAAGTCCAAGAGCGCCCCATGTGTAGCTTTCATACTGAACTATGCAAATTGTCTGCCAGCATTTTCTGCTACATGCTACATTCATCGTACCATCAATTTTCACAAGATTCCCTGTTCCTCATGCATCCCCAACAATTCAGTGAGCCACCATGCTTGACAGTGGGGATGGTATTCTTTTTGCTATAGGCCTTGTTGATCCCTCTCCATACATAGCACGTATGGTTGTGACCATAAAGCTCTATTTTGGTCTGGTCACTCTAAATTACAGTGTGCCAGAAGCTGTGAGGTGTGTCAAGGTGTTGTCGGGCATATTGTTCCCAGGCCTTTTTGTGGCATTGGTGCAGTAAAGGCTTCTTTCCGGCAACTTGACCATGCAGCTCATTTTTGTCCAAGTATCGCCATATTGTGCTCCATGAACATGGTCCTTTTCCGGAGCAGCCTGCATTTCTCCTGAGGTTACCTGTGGGCTTTTCTTTGTATCCCAAATAATTCTTCTGGCAGTTGTGGCTGAAATCTTTCTTGCTCTACCTGACCTTGGCTCGGTATCAAGAGAGCCATGAGTTTTCCACTTCTTAATAAGTGATTGAACAGTACAAACTGTCATTTTCAAAGCTTTGTGTATCTTTTTATATCTTTGTATGTATTTTTTTATATTTATTGAACTGGCAAAAAGGAGCAGGCAAATTTATTACTGTTAATAGTGATGGCCAGTAGTGTGAAGGGCACTGTGGCCTGTAACAACGACTAAAGGCTGGGGGCAACATCCTTCTTTTGATAAGCAAGAGAGACATGGATGTGATCTAGACACTATTATAAAGTAAAGTAGATTGGACAGAGCTCTGCTTAATACGATGAAAAATGGAAAATGTGTGTTTTTACTTAACAATGGTTTAAAGTTTCCCCTTAACCCTTATTATACCAGCATACATAGCAGGGATCAGCCACTGCAATGTCACAGGTGCTCCTCACTGTAAAACATCAAAATTAAAACAAAATGATACATGCAACATACCGGTAGATCTATATAACTCAATTATTTATCTATTTTTTTACATAGAGCTGATGAGTTGTTGTATTTACTGCTTGTATTTTAATTATTTAAAACAATATTATAACGTTTAACTGCTTCTACTCCAATATATGCAGTTTAATGTATGCACAGCCTATATGTATGCACCACTACATATAGGGTAAATTTACTATGGGTGATTTGGGCTTTTAATAACATTACTTTTATTGTGTTTACTATTTGGCTTGCCATATATAAAAAATGATTAGGGAAAAATGCATTTTTGTCTCTTTGTATTATATGATGTGATTGGATACGTGTTTTAAACTAGATATCTATGAATAGCTTTCTTGGTAATAAGGTTTCAATAGCTGCAAGATGTTAATAAGGTTGTCTTTTAACCTTATTAATCTAATTACAAAAATTGGCTTAGCCTCACGGGGGAGAAATTATGGTTTTACCCTCTCCAAGCCAAAGGTTTAATGGGCTTTTTATGAATGTATAGAAATCTGATTGACTTTAACAGGAGGCTTCTTGGTACACCACAAGGTGATGCTTTGAAGCTGGCACTGGTGCCATCTGTTGCTTATGGCCAGACAAATGCAGGGTTTTTCATTTTCACATCCTTGGCTTTTTTTGTGCAAACTTGGCACCTTGTATTTACCGGTATTTGCTTCACAGTATAACCAATCATTTGTACTGACTTTGCACATAGTCAGCGTCATTTTGTTACTTTGTTCACATTATACTGTACCGTTAAGGACAATGGACCTTACATCAGGAGCAGGTTGGCCCAGGGGACAGGGGGAGCAATTGCTTTCTGGGCCGGTCCAATAGTCTTCAAACAGGCTGACTTGGAGCAGCTAACTGAGCCGGGAGCACAGTGGTGTGTATGCGTGTTAATACGAGTGTGTGTATGTCACTGTGAGTGGGGGCAAGGGGCGGGGGGGGCACTCAGCTGTACTTGTCCGCTTGGCCAGAAGGTGTCAGCCCTCACCTGGCTTTAATCACCAATGTGTGGTGACTCCAAACAGACCATCCTATGCTTCCACCTTCAGGTGAACAGGAGCCACTTCTGTTCCCCTCCCTTCTTTTTGTATATTTACATGTATAGCGAGCCCAGGAGTAGCTGCTATGTTCCAAGCCATTTCATTTTCAGAATATTTTGTGAAATACTTTGGCCAAAACATCTGTCACATCCGACAATATATAATGCAAAAGCAATGTGACAGAAAGGGGTGCAACAGTTGTCATATCAATGATGTTACCATAGAAACGAAAACCCACGCTTCAAAACATTTTCTGTAAATTAGTGCTTTTTACATCAAACATAAAATAAGATAAAATTATACTGTAATATATATATATATATATATATATATATATATATATATATATACTTACTGTGATAATCGAGATTATATAAAATACCAAACCTTTGTTACCAAATATATAATGTTACAACACACTTTAAGGTATCCTGATAAATTTAAAGAATTACACGCACCATTAAAACAAAAAGTGCCTTCCTACAACGCACCATTTAGGGGATCATCCCCGCTAATGCGTAAACTATACGCAATTTGGTATGAACTCTAAAGTTCTTTACAGTAAAGAAATTAACAACAGCACAACACAGCGCAACATTTTCATTTAAATACTGTTGTTTTTCACTACAGGACTAGAGGGCCACAGCACACTCCAGGAAAAAGAGGATAAGGGGGCACACATGCCAGATGTTTACCTGCTGAAGCTGTCCCCCTTTTTCCTCCTCAATCTGGTCCTTGCTGGGATGGAATGGGCGAGAGCCAGCTGCCCACAATCTTGTGTGCTTAGCTCCATTTTAATTCGGCGGTTACCCACGATGCTCGGGGAGCTGATGTCAGCGCATCAGCAGGCTCCCTGGAGCGTGTCTGAACGAAGCCCATTATGGTGACGATTTGAAGACAGGTTTTTAAAAACAATGGTGACAGAATTAAACAAATGAATGGTGCGCATGGCTAGGTCCTTAGCTGTTCTTTTCCGAACAAAAGAAAACGCACATATGGAGAAAGCCACGCTTTAATTAATCCGATGATCCCTTATTAAAGCTGTAGTCACACTTACTACAGCAACCTATGCAAGGAAATCGCTTGGCAAGAAAACACAGTCAACATTCTTTGAAGGACTTCACCGTTCTTAATATTTTATATGGTTCTCATAATTTTTAAACTTTTTTTTTTAACAACCCTCTAATTGCATTTACTTTACCGCTTTTTGTATACAGATTAGTTCATATTGTTAAGATTGATGTGACATCATACAGCATAATTACTGAAACGACACTGAATACGTTGCTACTTTGTAGCAAAATAAGTATGATGGTAATAATAAAAATTCAAGTCAGTATTTTTATTGATAAAGGTTAAAGCCCTTATATCATTTACATGGTGCAGCTATGGTGAAGATTTAATCCAAAAGAGTCTGAATTATGAGAATTTTACATGATGATTTATGATATTTGGTAACCAAATGCCACGTAGAACTCTACCTGGCTTAATTCCCAAACTACGTTGATACAAGGATTTCACTTAGGGCACGCTAATAAGAAATGGTAACCATTCATTTTTATTATGAATTTTTATTATGTAGAATTTGAAGGAGTAAGCCTCAGAGTCCCTTTGATTCTGTCTTTTCCCCCATGAACCATTAGACTAGATTAAAAAATTAGACTCGACGTTAGAACCAGGAATTCTCAGGTCTGGTTATTTCACGTCCTGCGTAAAAATCCAAGTTAGAATTTGTGGCAGAGCTATCATTGGCACATAAGTAAAAACTTTGTGATTAGCGAGGTAAGTAAGGATATAAGAAATAAGGGGAAGACTAGTAAGTATGTCTTATTTAAGGATAAATGATTTGAAATTACCCTTGTTGTGGCTGCTACAAATCTTTCTTTTTTAACGGCTAGTGAGAAATCAGTCGCTAGAGCCATGGGTTTCGTATCTAACAGTACTTGGCACTGCCAATGGACACTGGAGTGAAGGTTACCTGGTTCTTCCACAGGAATTCTGGCAACACTGGTTTGTTTAAATGTACAAATAAAGTACATTATTAATAACTACAAGCCCTTTCATTAATTACTGGCATTGACAGATTTATATGTTCAGTAGAATTACATTTCAGTATTATAAAAGTATCTAGAATGCTGGACTTTGGAGCATTTTGCGCATCAACAACATGTTTAGTTGGCATTTCGTTTTCGTGCATCTGTCTTTCTTGTACACAGGTAGCTCAGCACAAGCCGAGGTGGACCCCAAGCTCACTTCATCCGGCAACGTGTGAGCTGAACTCAGCATAAAGAAACGCTGCAAGGACATTGCAGCAGAAAGAGTTTGGCTCTGGCTCGCATTCCTTCACTCTTACAGATCTGGGTCAAATCAATGTCAACTTGCCCTGCTATAATACATAATAAGTTTCCACATATACAAAGACACAGAATGTGATACGACTTCATTAACCTTTCAACGTCCATCCTGGCTGAAAATCCAACATTTTAGGGCTTGTTATAAGGAAATCTGGCATTTTTCAATATATGGTGCAAATGATCCAGGGAGGTTTCAATAAAGGCAGCACCTTATTCTTGAATATATTACCTTTGGTAAGCCTGTATTAGAGCAAATTTAATCAAGTGACAGTATCTCTGAGAATACACTTCAACATATGAAGTATTACACTGATTTATATCCCAGAGTGTAACAATACAATTTCACCATTTCTGTTGACACAATTTTCCAACTCCCTTGACACTGGAAGCTGTGATTAAAATGATCAGACCCTTCCTATACGCAACTGGAAGCATATATTGGCACTGAAAATGAGCAGACATAATTTCTCATTTAAATATCCCCTTGAGCCATGTTCATAGTCTGCACTTCAGTCAATGTCTGAGGCCTCCCAATACGGAGCTTTAAATGAAGGTGATCAGAGGTTTCTTTTAGCTATGGGTGCATATGAAATATATAGCAATAATATTTTAAAGTCAGTATAAATGTAAAGATGTTGTCCCATCTACTCTGCTAAATTTAACAATTTTATTACTAACTATAGCATTAGAAACATCATTAATAGTGCTGCTGAATGCCCAAGCCTTTGCCTGAGGTAATTATTTAATCACATAAAAGCTGGCCTTATTTATAACTCCTATTAATCATAATCCACATTATGAGTAACCATTTTTCCTTCTTAACTGGATATATTAATGAAAATATAATATCATATTACACTAGTCTACTGTCCATGTAAATTAGGGGTTATTTGAACTAGACCCTTGTTGAATTTCTACTAAATGTATGTAGTAGGAAAAATAGAGGTGGACCAAGATCATATTAGTTTACCAGTTTTGGTCAGTATATTATAATCTTTCTATATCAAAATCCAACATTGCTGATGCAGTAAGTGCTTCTCTTACAAGCCTCTTGGTCAGAAACTAAGGAAGTTACAGTTTGAAAAGTGGTCTTATTTCTATAGCAACGCATGAACTTGGTCTTCTGATTGTACAATTCTACTGGCTAATATGGTGATAAGATCCAACTTTTCACCATAATCACTGTTTTTTTAAAAAAAACTTTTTATTTATCAAAGACAAAGGTACAAATGTATTGACAGCAGTGGCTTCAGCTAGTTCAATTATTATATACATTAAGACATTTGCAAAAGAAATATCGTCTCCAATCTCCTCAGCCATTTCCCATTTTCTTGCAGGTAAAATGAGCCCAGAAAATGTCCAGCAAAGCTTGGATGATAATGGAGAAGAAGACATCCTCCTGTAAAAAATTTAACAACAAATTAATAACTTAATAAACCGTCATTAACAATTTGCCTGTCTCCGTCACTCCCTCAAATTGTCTCATCTTATTCAAAATCGAAATGTTGGATGCTTCCATCACCTTACCCCCGTATAAGTGGATGACCCCCTACCACCAAGAGGTGTGTTGGAAGGTATCCCTGATCCCAAACTTGATATTATTATCCAGTGTGTCAATAAATCCCCCCAGATGTGAAATAACTTATTAACCTTCTATTCTCCGTCAAGACTGGCCTCCGGCCAATCCATTCTTAAATCCAACCAATCCATTCTTAAAACATAAATCAATTTCAGTTTTAGGAGTGTAAATAGAGTCAATATTGGCATTCCCATTCTCAGTGTCACCCTACTACCTCAAAAATCTTTGGCTAATTCCGGTGTTATCTGTTTGAGCTGTACTCCCACTTACTGGCAAAAACCTAAGGTCTGCGCCCAGAAATGTTCTATCAACGGGCATTGCCAAAAGCAGTGAAATACAGTAGGTCTACTGAGGGTGCTTTAAGTTTAGTGCAATTGTTGTCTTGCCTGTCTCCCATCTTAAAAAGGTGTAATGGGGAGTAATATACACTAACTGATTAAACATAAATAGAGGTATCGGAATGCCAGAATACAGAGCATCCAAGGTTATAACCTCCAAGAGTGCCATTGAGAGTATGGGAATGACCCTCCCATTATGAAAAGCACAAATTAAGGCAGAAAAGTATACAAAACGATTTCCATGCATTAATTGTAGAAATGAATAGGGGATTATTCACAACCTCCGCTGGCTGCAAGAAGTTTTGACTTGTTGTTGAAGTTCAGCAGCCTAAAGATCACAGGTTCACCCGGGTTCTTGCTTCCATCCGCTGCCCGATCCTGTGGGTCCTCTCTATCAGCAAAGGTTGATCTGCAGAATACATTACGCCTAAGGCGCCAGCAGCCACCTCTGGATGGTCTGCAGCAGTTGATGGGGTTTGACTGATTCAAGCAGGTTTCGTAATTTAAGATTATTCCGCCTACTATGATTTTCCAAATTGTCCACCTTTTCCAGCAGGGCCGGGGTGACATTTTCGTAGTCCGCCAAGTATGCCGGCAACTGTACCACAGAGTCCTCCAGATCCTTGCTACATTTACATAAATGGTGGACTTTGAATTTGGTGGAGTTTAAATTTTGTAGCGATGTACCCGGACACCATCGAACGTTCATAAACACTTGGCTTATCCTTGAATTTGTAACAGATAAACCACTTAGTGGGTTAATCTCTGTTTGAGTTTTAGACTGAAAAAAACAATTAACCTCAACCCTGTTAGACAACGAGACAAGGTCACTTCTATTGTGCACAGCAACACTGAGACCTCCAATGTATAGTTAATGAGATTGGCTTTTAGTGGGTTAACCTTAAGCAAAACAATTAGCGTGAGATGAGATGTTAAATAGAAAAATAAAAAACATAAAATTTGACAGCAGATAAGAACCATTTGGCCCATCTAGTCTGACCATTTTTCCTGCTATTAAAAATCTCAAACTTCTTTTCCGTCCTTGGTCTTGTCTTCATGGATAGTCTTCAATGCATATGGCTGTCCCATGCATGTTTAACACTTTTTCATGTGGGGGGGCAAGATCTAGGTAAAGAGGCATAACTATGTCCCTTTTTCTGCTACTAAATATTGGGATTTCCTTTCTAAAATCACCTGGTATTCACATGGTTTCTATATTCTATATACCACTTTTATCATGCACCTTACCTGGCAGTTTATGTAGCTATGTCTTACCTTACGACCTTTACGGCAACAGATCCTCCCATATTAATTAAGACATTGCCCTGCATGGCCCCCCCCCCCCCCAAATACTTATTAAGCCTAGAGACAAACGGAAAATTCTAAACTTTATTTTATTTTCACAATAATAATTGCACTTGGTTCTTAAACCTCTGATATGATCAGCACCTGCCTTTGTGTCCTATTACATGTAAGAGTAAAAAAAATACCGGGTATAATCAAGGAAACATTTGATGTTATTTCTGGGGCTTGGACAATACTAGGGATTTTATTTCTAATACAGCGTTCAGTTACAAAATGTTTAACTTGACTGAGTAGCGCAATTGATATAGTATACAAATAATATGGAATTTGATTAATTAGTGTAGATGGAGCATGACAAAAAATTATTCAGGGACCACAACTTAATTTTGGCAACTGGATTTAAATCACTTTTATAATTACATAAAGATGATGGGCTTCACAAAATTGGGGCGAAAGTACATGTGGAAAAACAAAAACAACAATAATAGTGCAGTAAAAAATGTATACACTTAATAGTGTAGGTGTGCAGTGCACTCACAAGTGTAGCAGTATGGGAAGCTCATCAATAAAGATGATCTTGAGTCTGATCAGCTGTACGGTTCTTTAGCAGGACTCACCATGCAGCAGATATAATGTTCCTGTTGCCAACAACCAACCTGCGCTGCTACATGGATCCTATGCTTTTAATACAAAGTTATCATGATAGTTCAGAGCGATAAGGTCGAGTCCGAGATGGCCATCCTGGTGATGCAACCTACATTTTCCTAATTATGACCTAGAGACCTATATCAAAGAGAATTTCTGGTTGCTACATCCATAAAAGGGGGGGGGGGTTTAAGGATGTATATTTTCCATATTTTTACATTTATTAATATAACGGGCGTGTGCGAAGAATGATTTGGACATTAAGTATAATCATCCATTTTAACTGCAATAACATAGGGACTGCCAGAGTGAAGTTTGCTATCAGCGCTGATTTTCTTACAGGTCCTTCTTGCAGATGAAGGGGTTAATCCATTTTGGACTAAAAACACTTTTATATCAGTTGCATAATGATCCTGCTTAGTAATCATAAGACCCACTGGTTTTAAACAATAATTCTAGGTTGCAAAGACACAGGCTGACAGATGCATTAGCTAATGCATCACGAATGGAGTCAGGTATGCATCATAATATGTTTCTCACAACCACGGAGACTGAAGGTTTTATAACCAATAGATGGCACTGGATTACTGTTCTTCTTTCCAACAATGAGGCGCAACGCTCAGAAGGACAAGGACCTTGACATACTGTACTTGGATCTTTTGTTAGGAGGAACAAGTACCCTTTGATTGGCAGCTTTGACTGTTTTGATGTGAAAATGCATGTATGTAAAGAACATATACAATGTGTATAAAAAACACCGATACAGATAAACAGAAAATAAGTCTGGGTTATTATATTACATTGTTAGCTTCCATTTAATCTATTAGTAATTGCACTGAAGTCATTATGCAAGACTGTGGCGCTTTAAAAATAGTCATTATATTTTGTACCCAAAATAACAAATGATATTTGTAGAAACATATAAACATAACAGTGTGTACACATGTATCCATATACACACATTTTCTGGTACTGGACGGTAAGTGAGAATGGAAAATGCCTACAAGTGGGTATTTAATAGCATAATAATTCTGGACACATGAAAATATGTCCATTGGCAAGTACACAATAGCAGAGACAACAATTACACAATGGAATCGCCATATACAAACAAGCAGACAATACATAATCAATTCTTCACCGTTATTGTAAATGGCTGGTTATAAGGACAAAACAATGTGTATAAACATTGCGTACTGTTACCCTTTGAAATCACAGTGCTAAAATATATAATACCATGGCAAAGACTAAAATTTACCTAAATAACAGCCTTTTCAGATTACGATTGTACATGGGAATAGGTAAGGTATCAAAATCAGCTCCTAGAACCCAACATACACAAGCATTCTATTCTGCAATGAAATTTAGTATTGCCGCACATAGAAAATCAGTTCTAGGTTGACAAAATGCCTACTGGATAAGGGGGCAAATCAATTAAAAGAAAAAATAACATCTTGCAGGAATTAGTACATTTACACACACGATCGGCCTTGGAGGTGGAGGTAGGCTGACAATCCACCACTAAACACGTCTAAATAGCTTTTCTAAGTGTTAGATGAGCCACTGGCATCACAATTTGTGTCTTACATACAAGCCTTGATTATTAAATGGATAGTGGACATGAGTAATGTGGGAGATATCAGGGCGGAAGACATGATGATTTTGATACAGGCCGAAGGGCGAAATACTGGAGACATCAATCTATCAATCATAGATGTCTCTACCAAAGGGACCTGAATGTTGTCAAGTATCTTCTGCCAGTAGTGTATTTTTATGAGCTTTATTTGGCCACTATATTAGCACTTCCATTATAAGAATACAAATAACATCAAGCAAAACCAGGGATAAGGAAAGTGTCTGTTAGAAGGCTTGTGGAAGTGATTGTTACATATAGAAAACTTAATGAAATGTCTGCCACAAACTCTGCTGTTGCCATCCCCTGATTGGGGTATTATTTGGGACAGCCATTTGGAACATAATATACATGATATATAGGATATACATACACACTTTTAAAAATTGAACAGTTCGCAGTATATGCTTCTGAGTTCTGACCTAATTTGCTGATATCACTCATATCTGTGAATTAGCCAAGGGTTAACAGAATTTGAACCGGAGCGACAGGCTTTGATCCCTTCTTATAAAAGGTGGGATCTGTAAGAAGAAGCTTGAGATTATAAACCTGCTACTGTACATGAAGGGATAAAGTATAATCTTAGTTAAGAGGCTTACTGAATGAAGAGGCAAAGTATGTGTCTCGCAGTCTTTTGTTATTCTAAGAAGTGCCAGGGAGTTCTCGACTACTAGGTTTACATATAATAAAATATCAAATATGTGGCAGCAGGTGCCACCCCAGTATACAACCACATACTGTATAATGTGTACGTCCCTACATGCCTAGTTTCTATAGATCCTAATATCCTTGTCATCTACAACTATAGACAGCTAGTTAGAGCCTTAAGTAACCATTGATATTGATAGACTAGAATGAGAATTTCTGTTCTGTCATGAAATCAAAAAGCCAGATAGGATGAGTAAGCATGGGGCAGGAAAGAGTTTGGAAAATGAGAGTGGGCACATAGTGACTTTCAACTCCAGACCTACATCCACTAATGCAAGTTTTTTTTCTTACAAACAAATGGGCACGTATCTTAGAGAGACTGATTGGGCTCCATGTGCTGTCCAAGTCTGTCAACTGTCAACTGCCTTCATGTTAAGAGAAAGCGTCACAAAGCTAAAACAAATGTGTACATGCCAAAGGGAAATTGGAAGGAAAATTGAAAATATGGGACCTTTTACTAGTATCAGATTTAAAAATACATTCTTAAAATATTGTGCGGTTTTCTTTTTCAAACAGTTTTAGTTCTGGAATCATTGAATATTTTTGGATAGCTACGTGAGCCTAACAAAGTTAAAGCTGCCGGTGTGCATCAGTGGCAGCAGTGCCTCAGGCCTCAGCTCTTCGTTCCGCCCCTTTTAAGATGTGACGTTCAAGGGGGCGGGCTCACAGAAAAGTTCCTCCTGACAGAGAGAGGATCATCACGTCGGAGGACAGCTGGGGCAACAGGACAGGTGTGTGTGTTTGGTGTGGCATTGCCTGTCCTGATGTATGTGTGTGTGTTTGGGTGTCAGTGTGGCAGAGCCTGTCCTGGTGTGTGTGTGGTGGGTGTCCAGTGTGCATGCCTGTCCTGTTGTGTTATGTTTGGGTGTCGCGGGCAGAGCTTTTCCTGATGTATGTGTGTTGGTGTTTGGTGTGGCAGAGCCTGTCCTGGTTTGTGTATTTGGTTGTGTGTTTCCTGGCACTTTACTTACTGCAGGAATAAATTGAACTCTTTAATTTTTACTTATTCAGAGATAAAACGCCCTCCTGAATTTGTAGTCACTTCAGAGGACAAAACTTTCTTGGCCCAGAAAACAGTGAGAGGAAAAGTAAAGGTGTGTTATTTACTATGTTTGAATCTGCATATTTTATTAAAAAGGATTAGTGGCACTAAATTGTGGCTTCAGACATCCCGTGTATGATGACTTTTTTAGTGTACTGATTACTCCCAGTCCCATCACATAACATTCTATCTTGGATTATCTGCCAAGCTCTGATGTCATCTTTATCCAGTATACATCGATGCAGATGAGTTCTAGTGAGGAGCAGACTTCATTAGCATTGCCATAAAGAATCAGCCCAATGTGGTGTTTGAGCAGGGAAAATATCATGACTAACATCGATAGCACCCTCCAGGTCTGCAGGTAAAGGAAGTTTAAAACCAGTTTTTTTGTCATAACTAACCTGTATTACTGTATTTTATCCTCAAATATAATTTGTTTTCCCGATGCCCCCCCTCCCTTTAAGGATTGGATCAGGAGGTAATAAGTAAAGACAATGTCATAGCTATTCATAACATACTAAATAATACTTTGTTTTTATATTTAAACAAATGAAACGCTATATATAGCCCCATTCTCTGAAGAGGTCAAGGGGCAACTGGACAAATCTAAGATTCATATAACACCAGGGCATGATGGCCCCCAGGTCAGCTTTAGTAGCTCAGTAACTTTATTGCAAATAATCTATTTTTAGAGCCTGGAGATTACAAAACCCAAAAAGAAAGACCCCGGGGAATTTTAACAAATGAAAAGTAATTTAATTTACTTACAACGGGTGTCAGACTTGTCCTGACCCAGAAGACGGAAGAGCCAGATACCAAATATTCAAAATGTGTATATATACCAAGTCATCATGACATAACTTGGTTTAAATCCTGGTATAAAAGCTTCCTAAAATACACATTGCTAAGCGTAAATATGACAAAGAAATATTCTTAATAAAGCAATATATGTAAATTGTATGCAATGATGGATATTCTTGCAAAAAAAACAGACAGGCAAATGGACTAGAAAAAAAGTTAATAGTCATAAAAAGCAAATAAACAGCTTTAGAGATTTGTAAATATGTAAGTACATCTGTTTCTAGACAGTTTTATAGAGACACCCACAGATTGAAATACTGTATGTACTAATGAGATAAAAAATTGAAAAATCCTGGCTACTTTGAAATGCCATTTAAATTCAAGGTATTCAGATACCAGTCTTATACTGAAAAGCACTACAAATAAAGTCAATGTCACCCAGGTCAGTATAATATACAGACGTATATAATTATGTTTACCGAGTAATTTCAGCAATATACAGTGTCTGAACGGGAAAATCACCTTATGTGTACAACATGCCTGCCATCTTAAAGATATACCCAGGAACTCTATGGGTTTGACCTGGAGTCTCTCTGGGTGAAGCGCTCCATCCTCGGGGCTCTGGGTCACTTTACTTGTTTTCCAAGCAAGGCAGCGCGTTCAACCACACCTACTCCCCACCCACTTAAGGCTGTCTGGGCTGGCCCCATCCATCTGCATGGCTAGCCCTGCCCCAATATGCATCTAGCCCCACCCCCTCACAAAGCCACTCCTCTAGAAAAGGGAAAACCACCCTGGGAAGCTTCCAAGTATGTCTTTTACACTTCTTGGCACATTCCCAACATTTTATATGTTGTAGTTCAGTTCATTAAATAAATTCATGCAATTAGGTTTGCAGATTAAAAATAAGGATCGGGTATTTTCTTGTATACTTGAGACTGCATCTGAGTATTTGGCATTTTATGCGGCTCCATTTATGTTTATCCTTTTTTCAATTTTACTTGTTTCATTTTTGTCTACTATTGAGCATTCACATGTACTTTTGATGGCATTTTTCAGCTATATTTGGCAAAATTAGCGATCTATATAATTAAATTCACAAACTCAAAATACCATATACATACTGTATAGTGAATGCACTTTGTTGTCTAGATTAATAAACGCTAGTTGTGCCCCCTTTTGCCAGAATTCTTAATTTCCCTGAAGTAAAATAGTCCTTTATTTTTTTATCTAAATAAATCTAAAAATGTAGATGTACAAAAAAATGAAATACAAACAAAAATAAAAAAGCAAGAGGTTCAAATAAAAAATGAAATACAAACAATAACAAAAAGCCAAAGGTTCACATAAATGACGTTATGCTAAAAGGTGAAAGGGCTTATCTAACGTGCTTTAATGCTTTCTCTCACCACATTGTATGAAGTAAGCATTTATTTAAGGCAAAACGATGATACATTAGCCATTTGCATAGGCATATCAGTTAGTCTCATGAAATATATGATGCCAGCGGGAGCAGAAACACTCAGCAGGCATTAAGTTACTCATGGTTAGCTTCTGTATAAATTCTCACTCTCATTATTCATGTCATCCCACTGTCCTACACAAAATAACACTAGCATAGGACATAGCAGCTCTGCTGGTTTCCCTGTCCAATATTTCACTTCTACTATTATTCATGCATTTTAGCTGTAGGCAATAATAATATTAATATATTCATATTAGTATCATTAAACGTGTAAATATAATATTACGCTTTTAAATCTCAGCAAATTATATTGATGATATTTATGAAAACGAAATTGCATCCAGATTTATTTTTTCTATCTTGAAATGAATCAGCAGTGGATTGAATATAAAAAAAGAGTTATATGGCACTGGGTAACACAGTAAGATCCATAGACATTTTCTTATTTATCGGTTTGAAAGATTTATTCTTTGTGTTTGTATTAATTATTGCCTAAATGTCTTTTTGATTGGCATATGGGCAAAAAGTAAGTAGATATTGTATATCTATATAAGCTTTCAAATGAGATGCAGGCAACTTTGTTATCCTGATCGTATCAAGACGTAGGTAGAAGTGTCAACTTTAATTTATATATACGTTTCTTTTTATATAGGAATATACATTTATATCATCTGAGACTAGCTTGACCAGGAATGAGTAATGCCTAAAAAGTGCTCTGTTATTAGTCTGTATTGGAGACTGTTCTAAGTAGTTTATTGCTTAGTTGTGACCTTCTAGAAAACCAAGGTGATCACTAGTAACAACATTACAAACCAAAAGTGAAAGGTAAAGGGAACAAATAGCCCCAGATTTGGCGTGTTTGGTTTTCACAAATGTGACGGAAGCCTCCATCACTGGGGCCACTGGAGAAGCCTGACTGCCAGCCTCCTCCCTATTGACTATGGGCCCTGGGTTTGTAGAGACTTCTGTGGCTACCCCCAGCAGTATCATCTCATCACTAGCTGAGGGGATTATCTCCAGCAGACAGCCAGGATCTGCCACCAGGGAGTGACCACCATTGTTTTAGTTTAATGTACAAATCAGTCTCCCCCACCTATTGTATGGTTAATCCCGTTACTGCCCCTGTTGTCTCTGGGAGGCAGATTAAGGGGGTTGTTTGTGTCCCAATATTTTGTTTTTATGTTAATGTGTGTTTTGCTGGATATATCCAGCTCTGTGTGTCTAAAATAAATCAGTCTTCGTTTGGTTTTACCCTACACTGAGTCTCGGCTAGTGACTGGGGAACCGGGGAAAGTGTGTTGTCCCAGGCTAAGGGAGCACAAGCGGAGGTAGTCGGTCGGACTTGCCAGCTCTGTTACAACATAGAAGCGTTTAAAAACACACTCCTATTTTGTTAAACATTTTGTATTTCAGAATGGTTGATGGCTGAGCAAAGGCTGTGAATCTTGGGTTGAATGCCTGGAGGGTTTACTATAACTTTATAACTATAACTTATAACTATAGTGGATGGAAGGTGGCAAAACTCATGATTGGGTGGGATTTGAGTAGTTGCATACAGGAAAGTCGCTCAGAGAGACAGTGAATGCCTAGAGGGCAGGGTGTTGACAGAAAGAAAATGTCCATTAATGAGTTAATAAGTACCAGAAAGAGTAGCCAGATATGATGAGTATATGTGTATGATCTAAGCCTACCACTCAGCAACTGTGATGTAATCCACAACAATCTTCACCAGTAGCTTTGAACATAACCTTTACGTATTGATCCTTCAAAAATTATCATCACAAATGATGAAGTGACTCATCCTTTCTAACTGCAAGCATTATTTGATAAACTTTAATAGCCCAAGAGACTTCAATAATGCCATCATTTTGCACCAGGAATAATGTCTTACATATCTGAATTAACTAACAAATGTTCACCTATAGTTGAAAAGACCTCTACACACTCATCGTTAACCATCACGAATAAATAATTAGGGCAAACAGAGTTCTAGACGTGAGGATCACACTGTAGAAGAATAAATTATTTTCTTGAAATGTTGTTCTGGTTTATCAATGCTTTATGTAAAAAATCAATAAATAGAAGATAGAGGTTAGATTCAATATAGATAACAAGATTAGGTAGCAAGGGGAAAGGATTAAATAGATAAGAGCATTATAGACATGTACAATATAGGATTATGGAGCTAAAAAGATTATGGGTAGTGAATGATAGCATTGGTTAGTATGGTAACTGTTTAAGAACTCCAGAAGGTTGTTTTTCTGTCATACGCAGGGTTAATATATGCTTTTAGGAGCTGATATCTATTCATACTAATTGGTCCTATCTAACACTTTTCTGCAATCCCGATGGATTAAGTGCAAATAATTCTTGCTATGGATCTGTCAGGTTTAAAGTGCTTATAAGTGCCATATAGCGCAGTCTGAGCATGTACAGTACATGCAGAAAGTATGTCATTTATTCCCTGGGTCCAGCTTCCGCGTGGAATATTCCAAGCCAGAGAAAATAGAAAATAAGATACAGACAGCCGGGTTTGCTTCAGCTCTCTGAAAGCCGTCAGGCGCCTGGGAAAGACAACTAGGCATTAAAACGATAAGATACAATGCATTGTATCGAGCGTCTTGTTCTTCATAAGCAGGCCAAATCCACTTTGTGTGCCTTATACCAAGCCCAGCCAAAATAGCATTAACCAGAGATTAAAGTGGACATCTATTTGAAAAAAATATTTTTTCCAAGCAGGATATGTGTTGAATTTGTATCTATTTAATTTGATTATCTGAATCATCCAGGGTTATGAGAAAAAAAAACTTAAAATGCCCAAGGTCAAAAAGAAAGCTGATTGCATTTGCTGACATTGCAGATGTTTATTGTATCAACAGTAAGACAGAAGGTACTAGAGAGGGAAGGGACGAGGTGTTGGCATTGTTAGCTGTTGATGGCCCTGGAATGCATTATGGTTTCTACATGCAGTTTAACGATTTGTGTTCATAACTAGTTATAGATAACGATCAGATTGCTAGAATTGGATTGATTATACACAGGCATGGACTGGCCGTCGGGTGAACTAGACAAATGCCTGGTGAGCTGGTGCCCAATTGTGCTGCTCGTGCAGTGTGAGAGTGTAAGAGCATGCGGCCATGTGTAAGCAAAAGACAGCTGCTTGTACATTATTTATCAATCACTGACCTTAAAGTGCCAAGTATAATTTGAATCCCCAGCCTTTCCATAGGAATACAGAAAAAAGAGTTGTCACAGATGTTACTGCATTTCCTGAATAGATTCAATGTAGAATTTCCATCCACTCTCATTCAAGCCAAGACCTCTTCTCAACCATTTTTGGCATCTATTTAATGGCAACAAAAAACTTCTTTAAAGCCTCGAGAACTTATTTCATGGGTTGTTTTTTTGTAATGCATAGAGGCATCAGGTATTTATGTGTCAAGGTGCCTCTAGCCCCGGATGACCAAGTCAACTGTGAGGCAAGAGGCTGGGAAGGACAGGCATTAAACTTTTAGTGAACATCATAAATCATCCATAGTGCTTAAGGAGACAATACGGCAGCTCCCATTGGATATATATTTTTTCAATACATATACATTCTAATTGGAATTTGTAAATACCATAACATAAGTTAATATAGTACAGATAGATGTCAAGTCTCTGACAATATCTCTGAGATCCTGGTGTTCCATAGGGAAATAATTACATGCCAATCCCTTCAGCCATCCAATCTGCCATTGTGCCAGTGGTATAAACACCCAATTTAAAATTTGTTATGCGCAGAAAGATCTACACAGTGAATAGAGGTTGAAGACTATTTATGCCATCTGTTTCAGTCACAGTGTATTGGAGAGCATGGAAGACCCCATAACACATCTAATAGACCCACATATATGCCTGATGTTATTTCACACTTTCTCACAATTTTCCTACAAAGTGTCACTAGTAACATACTTTTTCTTCTAATTACCCACAGTGTTGTCATTCCCTAACAGGAATCCCCAATTTTATTTAATTCTCAGACAAAACATATCCTAAACTACCATTTGGCTCCATGTTGTATGTGTTGAAACCCCAAGTTTTTGGATTTTAAATTAAACCAGTTTGGTGTAGTTAGTACCAATTTCCATGGAGACTGGTGTAACGAAATGTAGGATAGCACTTAGATGTGTACCACACACTTTATTGTTACCGGTACTGGTTTCTATCAGATATTATAAAGCACATTCAAATGAAATAAATTCGCGATTGATCTGTTTGTTGGAAGAACCCTCAAATTCTTCCGATATATTTGTTGTGTCGCCGCTGACAAGCAGTTGTCAGCTTGTGGTATTCTTAGCTGAAAGAAATTGTGCATGTTTTCAAGAAGCATGACAGTCGAAGTTCAGTATTCGGACTTGGGCATGTCAAGGTATCAAGCTGACGTATCTTCTATGATTTATTCTGAAGTAAGACCTTGTCCCTCCTGCCACCCTTATGAGGGCTCTTGACAAGTTTAGCTAGCATGAAGCGAAAGTGAACAAGAGAATATCATTGTGATAATATGTTTAGTCACCGATTAGTTATTTTGTTATTTGATAGTATCATGGTTCCAAGCTGCTGACAACAGCATAATTACACACCATTACAGTATCATAAAAATATTTGAAGGAAGTCTCTTACGGCTGCTGAGGTGTATTGTGCTTGGTGTGTTTTACTATGGATCCGGCATTTTAAACCCACTGCTCTATTAACTTAGAGAATATATCTGATTTTATTATTCATAACTATTAGCATTTTCTACGAGGCCAAACCTGCCAGCAATATTTTCAGCTCATGTTTGAAACAAACTAAAGCTGCCTCTTAAAATGTCCACAAAGCTTTAGTACAAGAAGAACCAAAACTGACCCCATCCAAGTGATGATTTCAAGTATATTATCAATTCACAATATAGGAGGGCCACATTGAATATGCCATGTCCGACACTGCTTGCTGGGTCCTTGGCAAGACTACCTATTTTTGTAGCTTTGCAGCATGGTTAATGCCATTTAAATAACATTTGCATTTTGCTCTGCAAGATTTAAGTACCAATGCACATAATGCACTCGTTCTATATCCTTGCACAGATATATCCAATTGCATGTTATACATGTTAGCCTTTACCGTACATTTGTGGTTAGATCTAGTTGATGAGCTGCCAGGCAGTATATTTTAATATCGTGTCATGTTAAATCATAAGTCCTTAATAACTGGTGCTTGCATATGGCACATTCAGCATAAAACAAAATCGGTGACCAGATTCCAATGGGTAGCTTAATGAAGCCAGACTTCTATTTTTCAGCATCTATTATACAGTTTGTTTTCATCATGTGCGCTTACTAGCATTAGATACGGTTACGTGGCTTTAAATGGACTGAACCTTGAAAGCTTTATTACTGTTACCTAGAATATGTTTAATCTCGTGTAGTCTTACAGTTAAAGTGGTACTTTTTCACTTAATGTATGAAAAACCAAATTAAATTTCAATAGCTAAGATGACCAGATTTTGTGAATGAACTGCAGGGACACTCTTTCATGTTTTATTCTTATTATTGCAATATTTACCACATTTCGTATAGCTGATGTCATTTAAAAGGTAGTATTCAATCAAATAAATTGGCTGGTGGCCATTTTTGAAATGCGTTTGACTGTGGAAAATACAGCGGCGTAAACTATTTTCTTGGGTCTAGGGTGGCGGGCCCACAGGTAAGTATGGAAGGTGGTGCATTAGTATTATGACATCATATCCTGGTGCTCAGCAGAGAGGACAGCAGAGGAAGGGCTGCTAAGGGCCCGCCCTGGGTCAGGCCTTGTGTAGGCCAAACCAACATATACCACTAGCCAAATACTTTTAATAAAATTAATTAAATCGATTAGTATACTTTTTTTGGAAGAAAAAAATCAAGCAAGTGTTATATATTTATGATACAACAGCAAACAACTACTTTTTTGTACATACTATGGAGTTTACGTAAAACAAATATTCCTGTAAAACGGTTCTCTTTAACAACCAAAGAGTTAGCAGGAAAATGTCATTGGTCTGTTCTGATTATAAGATCCCCTTTCAAGTGGTCACATTTTAGACATAAGCCCAATGTATTTCATGAATAAATATCAGCAAATATATAACAACAGCTTAAAAAAGCAATCTATATAAATAAAATCTAATCTGGTACACATACAAGCACGTTCTGTTGCTATTTCAGAACTGTAACATTTGTCCACAAAATAAATTTTGTCAATAAAAATACAGGGGGAAAAAAGGTTATTTTAGTGGTCAATATTAATCTTGACAACCAATTTGCAGCCAGTAATGAATGAAATCTCAGCAGAAAATATATTGTCTTCCACCCAGGCGATTATGTTCTAAACATAGTGGAGGAAAAAATAAATTAGTCTGTCTCCTTGTAAGTCTATGGAGGACTGTGATTAAGCAGCCCACCCTCCATAATACAGTGCCTTAAAAAAGTACTTGTTTCTTCCCAATTTCGTCCAGTTTTACTTTTAGAGAGCAGAATTCAGGGTCTTCATCAATTTTGACAAGTCACCTAGGTCATGGAACAGCAAACCAGACCATCACACTCCCATCACTGTGTGTGACTGTTTGTATGATAGTTCATATGATAGTCTTAGTGTGGAATTCTGTGTTAGCATTATGGCGAATGTAATGGGACCCACATCTTCCAAAAAGTTCCCCTTTTGACTCATCAGTTCACACAATATAAGTCTTGGGGGGTCAGCAAGATGTTTTTTGGCAAATGAGAGACAAACCTTTGTGTTCTTTTTGGTCAGCAGTGGTTTTTGCCTTGCCCCTCTCCCATGGATAGATATACAGCTATGCCTGTATTACGGGAGTCATATCGATCAAAGTGTGAGTGTTTTTTTATATATAATATACACACTGACTGTAACACTATACATATCCAGTCATGTGAAAAAGAACACCCTCTTTGAATTCTATGGTTTTAAATATCAGGACAAAATAACAATCATCTGCTCCTTAGCAGGTCTAAATAATAGCTAAATAGGTAAATACAACCTCAGGTGTGGACTTTGACTGGGCCATTCCACCACCTTGATTCTTTTCTTGTTAAGCCATCCTGTTGTAAATTTGCTGGTGTGCTTGGGATCATTGTCCTATTGCATGACCCAGTTTTGGCCAAGCTTTAGCTGTCCTCACATTTGATTCTAGAATACTTTGGTATATAGAAGAGTTTATGGTCAACTCAATGACTGAAAGGTTCCTAGGTCCTGTGGCTGCAAAACAAGCCCAAATCATCACCCCTCCATTACTGTGTTTGACAGTTGGTGTGAGGTGTTTGTGCTGAAATAGTGTTCTTGGTATGGTATTAGACTAAGCGTATGGTGCTTACATCAGTTTATATATGTTATTATTTGGTGTTATGGGTGTCAGTGCATGAAGTGTAAGCTTATGGTGTTGGAGTGTCTTGGGTGAGGATAGGGTTAGTGGCGCCTAGGAGTGGGAGAAGAGGAAGAAAAAAATGTGTGTGTATGTGTACGGTAGTACAGTGAGTTTGTGTTAAAGTGTATTTGTGTGTTAATATGTATGTGTGTTAGTTAATAGGGAGGCTATTAAGCATGTACTGGGCCCCAAAATTTCCAAAGGCTGGCCTGAACAGCAGCATAATAGAAAGAATGAGGAAAGATGATGGAATTATGTGTTTAAAAGTTTTATGTTTACTTTCCCATAACCTAACTTTAATGTCAGATTAACTTGTTCATGTTTTTTTTTTTTCAAGAAAGCAACGTTCAATTTTATATATTTTTCTAGAACCTGTCAAGTATCCTGTACAAATGTGTTTCAGGTCACATAGACCAGGGTAGCAGTGACAATATTTGCACCGTGTCAGCTCCTTTAGGTCATGCTCTTGAACAGGAGCTGACTACATACTTCAGAAGAAGTGATCTAATATGTTAAAAATGCTTTGGCGAAACCTAAGCAGAATTCTTCAGTGTAAAGTTTGCTGTTCACTATGATAATATTACTAAAGGGTCAAAGAAAATTTAACTCAGAGCCAATAACTTATTGTTTATTGTAAATACGGTTCCTCGCAGACTGATGGCGGTCTATGGCCAATAGGAAACACTCTTTGAAAGGACAAAGAAATGCTTTGCTAGCTCTCTGGCAATCAAATGGTTAAAGGCTTTCTATACATTTTTGTTCCCTTTAGCAATTCTGCAGTGGAGGGATAAAAGAATAGTTCATAAAATAAAGTCGCAGGAGGATTATTACAATAAAAATAAATAGAGTGTGCGCCAAAAAGCCAAACAAGCCGTTCCCTGCTCCTACCTGCTCCATTTATTTTAACTAGCGTGGTATTTATAGAACACAAAACAGCAGGGAGCGGAGGATGGAAATGCATTCTCACTCGTTAGGGGATGACTAAAAGACTCATAAACGCACAAATTAAATACACATCTGCCTGTAAGATGCTGGAACTGCCTTTGGATATTCGGCTAGGAGCAGCATGCTATGTGGGGGTTAACATAAGTAATGTACAGGCTTTGATCGTGACAGTTGCTTGATTTTTTCCTAGGCCTTGCTGTGATATTACTTTCTTTGCTGTGTCTCCTCTGTTGTCTTCTGTCTGGGGTATTCTTGGTGTTCTTGTTTGTCTCTGCTTTGTTTTGTATATGTTCTGCTTTCAACTGTGTACTTTTTGTTCCTGCATACATTATATTAGCCCCTATTTGTCACTTTAAAAGATCTAGAAACATGAGGTATGGTCCTGGCTCCAGCTGCCGCAGAAAACCTTCAACCTTCATAAAATTGAAACTGTACAGGGGATAATTTTATTTTTCTTGGGAAATATACTCTAGATCACGCAGTCTAAGGGTTGAAATTTTTGACCAGCTACATCTGGGATATGATAGGTGTTTTACGATCACAATGGCGTGACAGTCTTCAGTAAACTAAACAGAGGGATCTACTTGAGATGCGCTGTGGTTAGTGAACAGTTCCAGTGGACCTACGTGGATACATTTTATGAACACATTTTGCAATATCACACAATGTGACACATATAGACACTCCTCTATCAGCCCCTTAGCTGAAAGAGCATTATGGGAGATGTAGTCCTGCAGCAGCTGGAGGGCCGCAAGTTGGACACCCCTGCTATAGAGGGTGGTGGGTTAAATCAGAATTAAAGCGAAATGTCAAATTCAGAGCTTTTACCCTAACTGAATACTGATTTCAGCAGGACTCCGTCAGTCCTGACGGTATGCGGTCCTGCTGACATCCGGGGCGGTCCCACTGATGTCAGTGGGCATTCCTGCTGACATTGCGGGAAACACCCCATTTATAGGGGAAATGGGTGGAGAGTGGGGCATGTCAAGACCTTGCTCCCCCTCCCCGGAGGATTTGGGTGTTGACAGGGAGTTCTCTGGGTCAAACACAGAGAGTTCCCAGGTATGGTGGTGAGCCAGCTTGTGAGCTGACTGCTGGTAGGTATATTACATGTCAGCTGAAACACATCCTCTGCATGGGTAATAGTTGAGGAAAGGGGTAAATTTATATGGGGATTCCGTAGAATGCCCCTTGTCCATTTTCATGGGGGAGAACACAAAAATATGAAGAGACCACTCAGCCATCATATATATTTCAGAGCATATTATGGCTGGAGTATCCCTCTAAGAGATCTCTACATGTTGTACAAATACCATGTCTTATTAATTTGCTGTCTAAAGTTCTTTTACTTCTCCTCATTACAAGGGCAGCATGAACCAAGCGACAGCTATGATATTAATTTAACAGTGAGCAATAACTTAACGGTGGGTAATCATTTGGACTCTGAGAACAGGAAATTACGATAGCTGTCCCACATAAGGTTGCTTTAATTTAGTGTATAGAACTGTACAAATTGTAAGAATTGTAAGAAAGCGAGAAACCCTAAAAATATCCTTCTTACTATCTAACAAATAAAGTGAAATGTGGCCTGGTATCTGGAATTAGCAAAGTTAGGTAATTTTTTAAAGAAAAAGATTAGAGTATTCTTTAAAATTATAAAAAATGGTTCAGGGTTTTTTTTTATAAGCAATACGAAATTCTACCTTTTAAATAAAGCAACAGCCTTGAGCAATATGGAACAAAAAATAAACGTATAGTTAATATCCACCTCATTCTCCGGTTTAATTGACAAAGATACACAATGGCTCTTGTTAAAGGTCAAGGTAACCCGTGGTTACGAAATAATTTCAGGCATTTCATTCCACAGAGCAAGAATAACCTTTTATCTGCATAATAAGACTCTTTTATTAAACCTGCAAATGGATCATACTTTGCATTTTAGCAGTGTTTGGCATATCGTATGCTTGTTTACAGAGATGGCCATATTTACAAAATAGTTTTTTGCCCTCATGGTTTAATATTAAAATATGCCGGCTTCCACGTGTGTCTAGTTTAACACCTTTAGTGCATAAGGAGTCTAAAATGTCTAGAGCTCAGTTGACCTCTCATTCCTTCCCACAGTAAAGGTTTTAAAGTCAAAACAATGTTGCAAAATGATATTAATGTTTTTTTATGGTATATGTTCAATTATTGAAAGTATGGTTTAACTCTTTCTAGTCAATCTGAATATACAGTAGTCACGCTTCATTCTGTCACTGAAAATAAGCGAACACTGCATCATGCGATATTATTTCAGAGCAAAAATGAAATGTTTTAAACCAACCTGACTTCTAACCATACTTAGGACCTATGCAGGTTTGACCTGGAGTCTCCAAGTGAAGTTCTTTCCTGGGTCTTCTGACATCCCTTTCTCTAGTGCAGGGGAGCGGTGTTTAGCCATTGCCCATTCCCTCCCAGTCTCCACCTATTTAATGATAGTCGGGACTAACCATACCCATCCCACAGCTAACTGTGCCCCTTAATCAGCTAGGCTTGCCCTTGTGAATGGCTAGTCCTGCCCTGTCATGAAGCCACTTCCTGAGATGTGGTAGTCATCTTTGGGCTAAGATTTGATCTTTCAGAAAGTATTTGAGTTACTTAAGTTTTAACCTGTATCTCAGATACATATTTCAGGGCGAAGGTACATATTGTCAAGGTGATTACTGTCTGATTACTGCCCCAGACGGTAGTGACCTTTACAATCTGTAACTTTGTCATGAAATTCTCAGATAAGTGTAACAATACACATTCATCTGTAATACAAGAGGCTCCAGTTAAGTCGTACCTAGAAATTGATAAGTACCCACAAAGAAAAGTCCCTTAGTGTTGCCCAAAACACAAAAATGGATATTGCCATATTAGACAAAAGTTAGTCCAAGGAATTGGTGATCCTTTACAGCAGGCCATCGTTCGAGTAGGAGCAGAGTCACATAAGCTTTCAAGGCCATGTAGGTCATAATAATTATGTGAACTCACCTGTTTCTCTATGAGCTCTTGTCTGTCAAATGGTATCATAAACTTCTTTTGACCATGTCTGATTAATAAAAATGCCAAAGATAAAAAATGTACCCCAAAGTCTTCAAGTGTGATCACCAGGTATACATGGCGGCCTTTTAATTTCTGGGTGTGGGTCACATTTTTAGCAAACCTTCATTCACACGCTACACTTTCTAAAGTCCTGGTGACATCTGTGCTGTCTCATGTGGGCAGTAGGGATCATGGGTTAGTTAGGGAGATCAATAAAATCAGTCCCACTGAGCTATGAAATCGTTCAAGGTCTGTGTTTTTAGCATTGATGCAAAAATGAAATGTACCTCCATTTGTTGGAAGGTGATGGTTTTGGTAGCACTTGTAAAGATAGGGTGTGTAGAAGGAGAAAAAAGGTACAAGCTATTAGTAATTTCAATAACTCAATTGAATGATGCTAAAAACTGCACGACAGTTCCACCTAGATCAATAACATTTTTCCATCTCATGATGTGAGATGCATGTGATGCCACTCCCTGTATCAAATATAAATACCTTCTTGATGGTTTCATTGTGAAGCTACGTATATTTGAACAAGTTAGAATAAACACACATTATATTAAAAACAAAATACTTTTTGTAACTTTGAGATCGAAACATGAATGCCATGTTGACAATTCAGATAACACTACAAATTCTAATAATTTAACAAAACTTGTAAATAAAGGAAGTGAAAAGTGATATTTGGTAACTCCAAACAAGTGTCATGATTTTGATTAACATGATGTCTCAAGTAATTATGTGTCCGCAGGAAGCAATAATACAGTCTGTAATAATGTCCTATTAGTCAGTCTACACTGGTGACCATTTTGTGCCAATTAGGCAAATAGCTCTTGTTAGTGAACAAAACAATTTGCATCATATAGTCCTTTGAGGTTGAAAACAATCAAAATTACAAGGTGAAATCAGTAACTAATACTCTACAATTGCACTATTCATGGACAAGCAGGGGAAATAATATTCTACGCCAGAGGAGATATGCGTGTCTTATAAATGCGGTATCAAGAAACAAGATCATTTCACTAGAGGTACATGTGGAAAAGGTATCATTCTATAACATTATAATATGAATTATATAATATATCATATTATAAATATGCTGGGTACTTTTCCACATTTAACACTTATATTTAGCCCAGGCCATATCGAACCATGGAAAATCTGATTGCCCATGAAGTATATATATATATATATTTATATATATATAATATATTTATTTACCCTATAAGATGAAACTGTATTCCTTCTTCTGCTATGGCACATACAAAATTGACTGCTCATTTAAAGGTAATCTAATCTAAGTGATGACCTAGTTGAGATTATTTGTACTTCAGTTCTTTTGCTTTCTAAAGGAGTTCCTAGTTCTACAAAAATGAGTTTGATTGGACATATAATACACAATAATTCATTGAATGCTGCCACATCAAAAACCTGCCTCCTGCTAGCATATTTGGTATAGAGTCATAATCCTGCTCTTTATCTGCCTTTGCAAATATTAATGCTGATAAGCGATTAAACCAGCCGTGATCATACATGTATCAGATTTTGGTGCTTTTTTATTCATAATAAAACACACCACGTTGCGTATCATAGTCCTTTTTGTGTAAGATCTGCACACCTCAACACATTACAAAAATAGGTTCTTCAAATTACCACTATTACAAGACAAGGGTTAAATTAATTAGCAACAGAAGCCATATTGACATCCACTGTAGTCCTACTGTTACCATGGAGGCAGAACCAGTAATATAAAAAGGAATGTATCAAGCCTCTTATCACAGCCATCTCTTCCTCTGAAAGACCCAAGGTTGCGTAGACTTTTTCATATGCTACATAATGAATTAACCCTCTCTGAGCGAGAATGGCAATGTATTGTAGGACAGCAAGTGCTTGCTCATCAAATGAATGAACATTCTGCCATGTTGATTGCTATCTATGTGTATTAATGCACCTATATGCAAAGTGAAGGCACAAAGACTTTAAAAAAAACCCTTTTGTACAAATATTCAAGCTGTATCTCTTTTTTGAGTGTACTCTCCATTTGTACCCTGAAATTGTGTTATATATGAAAAGAAGAAGCATTTTCTATGCATTTTAGCCTCCCGAGTATTATACAGGAGCTTGGCAGTATGCAATGCACACAACCGAGCTTTGCGATTATGTAGACATCCGGAAAGAATTTGATCTTATTCATATTCAGTGTCTGTATAGTGCAATACAATGGGGTCACAATTCATATCTGTACATGTATTCATAGGCGTATGGAGGTCCTTTAGTGCGAAACCTTCATACTTTTACTAGCTGTTAGGTGATAGCACTACCTTTGTGAGATTACAAGAGCATGGCCCTCTCCTTCTTATGTGTCAGTGGTTCTTAACATGTGTCAATGTTATTGTGAATTTGTAAATTGTCGTTTTTAATATTGTTCATTTCTGCTTCACCCTATTGTAATAGCACTCTGAAAAAAAAAGCTTAAACAGGCGGTAATACTTTTTTACACATACATATATTCCATTCCACATAGCAGTTGCTGTCTTAATGACTTTCTTTGGTTCTTAACCCTCCCCCCCTTTTTTGTTGTGACATTTCTACAAAATTAGTGCCACACTGGATGAGCCCATCACCCTACCGGAATTGTTCTTGGCTATCGAGTCCTCCCAGGCAGGGAAATGCCCGGGTCCCGATGGGCTGCCTCTTCGATACTATTCTCATTTTAGGGACCTCCTGGGTCCGCACTTTCTGGACGCCCTCAACTTCATTCTTGACGGCGGTCGGGTCGATGCTCATACCATGTCTGGCTGAAAAGCGACTTTTCCCAACTTTACACTTATAATTTTCCACCTCTGCTGATATCTCTGCAATCCGATTTATGCAAATGGTCGCGACTTACGGTCTCTTGGCTGGGCGGAGTTAGCACCTTATGCCTTCGTCTCCTATACCTCTTCCAGACCCTTCCTAAATACGTCCCTCCTTTTTTGCCTTGATCCGTTCTGCCTTTCTCCGATTTACATGGGGACTTTGCGCTCCTCGCATAAAGTTTAGTACCCTGATCCTTCCCAAGTCAAGGGGGGGGGGGGTCTTGCACTGCCCTGCCCCCCCACATACCTGTCATCAGTTTCATTTTCTGGAATGGGTGCATGGCTCGCAACAGAAGCAGTGGATAGATGTAGAGAGTGGCCTGCTTGGCATTTCCGTTGGGTCGCTGCTCTGGCTTGCTATGGGCACGGCCAGGAATAGGGCCGCGGCTCACCCTTTCATCCGGGCTATGCTACGGGTCTGGCATTCACTGCTCCGAGGTACAATTCTGTCTATTATACAATCTCCGCTCACCCCGGTGAGAGATAATCCTGATCTCCCCCCAGGCTTGGGAGCTGATCTTTTCCCTGGTGCTTCTGTGGGTGAGGGACTGGGGATTTGACCTTCCTGACTGCTGACGGCCTTAAACCCCTGGAGAGTCTGGTGGTTGAAGGCCCTCCCACACATCTTGATAGGTTTCGATACGCTGAGTTGGGCAATTTCTTCCAATCGGTGCGGCGGCATCATGATCTGAGAGACCTCACCACGGTCGAGACGCTGTGCGCCTCCACCGTGCCCCTGGCCCATGGTATTTTGCGGCTTTATAGTGCTCCATCTTGAACCCAGTCCCTCCAGCTTTTATGAGTGGGTGGGAGGCGTCGCTGCAGGTCGTCCTCACAGAGGAGCAGTGGGAGTGGGTATGCGTTCTGACCAATTGCTGCTCTATGAGCAATAGGGATCAAGAAATATTTTATAAATTGCTAGCTCTTTGGTAGAGGCCCCCGGCAGTGGCGACGCGTTATAACCCTGCTATTGCGGCCCTTCGCCCTTCCCCGCCTCCCACTTCCGGACCTGACCCCCCCTTTTTCCTATCCCCCTCCCCCGACCTGACCCCCCTTTTCCTAATCCCCCCCCGACCTGACCCCCTGTACCGAGGACGCAGATCTCCTCACCCCGAGGGCATAGGGTCCTTAATATTCTGCAGCGGCATTTCCGCCATGTTTGTATTCATTCCCCACCGGGGTTGTTCCACTATTTTATGCTCTTGGGCTTATCGCCTTCCTTTTCGTTTCTTGGTTACCCCCTTCTTTTACCTTCTGTACCCTGCTTATTTGAAAATACAATAAATATTGATTTACCCAAAAAAGAAGGGCATTGGCACAGCTATAGGCAAATCATCATTATCACACCATAAATCTTTGGCAAAATTGAAAGGATGTGTGACATCTTGTGGAGCCCATAGAATTAATTACTTGTTTAATTGCAAATAACTTCAATTTGGTTGGACCCTATTCCATTTCGAGCAATTGCAGTGAAAATCGCCTCATTTTGGAGTTCTACTGTATGATTTAATTCCCAGTGGCAATATGCAAATAAGACATTTTCCACCTGCTTAGCTCATTAACATGAGTGATATGCACAGGGTCAATAAAATGCAAAAACAACAGCTTTCTACATAATCCTTTGACAAGAACATATACAAATAACGTAATGTAGGCATATAGTTAAATATTTGTGTCTAAATAAAGATTCATATTGATACACTCTATTGTTATTTTTTCTAAAACTGAATTTTATCAATGTTTCAGGTCTAAAAAGAATTTCTCATCACATCTCATACCCATTTTCTGTTCAATGCCTACTTCAGTATAATGTTTGAATCATTATCTTCCTGGAGCACGTTCTAGCAGTGCTGTATTGATTTACACACACACAAAAAAAGTAGAAGTTGAACAAAAACCTCATTTCTAATACCGATTTTCCAAAGAAGCGAAAAAAGAAACCATTAGCCTGGCAATGAAACGTAGGTGTATTATAAGTCTGTATAATGTATGAGTATTCTGTGCGGCTGTTTAGAAAAAGGCTTGTGTAGTGATATGGAGGTGAACTAGTTAATGCAGCAGCAGCCTGCATGCGATTAATGAAGTGTGTCTTCCATTTCTTTTATACCCTAAATACTCTTTGTGTAAGAGATCGAGAGGGGACACACTTGCCAATAATAATAACAGTGATGTGATCAGCTAAGCACCGAAACGGCAACCAGAACAATTCCTTTCTATTGAGTAATATTGCTCAGTTGGGAAAGAGGATCATGGGTAATAGTACAATGGCTGTCATTCTATTTTTTTTTTACTTTATAAAGTAAAAGAATGAAATACACGCAAGGGATAAAATGAGTAATGTTTAGATTTATATAATTTTAAAGGAGAAGTCCCATCATTATTTTCACTATTATTTTTTAAATATTTTGCTGTTTCCCTTCATTACAAAGTTGTAAATATTTGCCATCTGTATGTGTTCTAGCTGTGTTATCTTGGCCTAATTTACTAGGCAAACACCCTGACTCCTTGTCATACGGCCTGTGGTACATAATACATTGGTTCATTGTTAATCGCACACCCGTACACAGGGACATTGAAGCAGCCAGCAGAGAGGGTATTAAGATATCGAGAGAGAGTGTAAAAGAGTAAATGACAGTATGAGAGCATGTGAGTCTGGTTTCGATGGGAGGCAGCATTTCTTCCTTGAAATCGGTCCAACCCTGGAAGTAAGCAGAGATAGTGTTATTAATATTAGGTTATCTTGCAGGGAAAACTCATCACTACGTTAAAGCAGACTTATTTCTCCCCACAAAACTCTAAGAAAATTCATTTCTGTAATTCTTTTGTAATTGTTTCTTCTTTACTTGTTTCTGTCCCTGTCATTACATGGTTTTCAGAACCATTTTTTATGTGTAAACTATTGTCCCTATTTTTTCTGTTTTAATATAATAGCACACTTTGAATTGAATATTAAATAATTACCTTACCATTCAAACAAAAGCCATTGTTTTTCTGTTTCAGAGCACTAGACTATACCCGGATTCTGCATCTTGATGCTGATAATCGCTTCTATGTCCATATAATCTGAATAGGTGGTTCTGTCAGGATTCATTTATGTTACATTATTATTATTATTATTGTTATTATTATTATAACTATAGATTTATATCCCACCATTATAGTCTGCAGTGCTGTACAATTGGATCTAAAAATGCTTTAACCAGGAAAAATATATTGAAACACAGAAAGGAATTTGTAAAACACAGATAATTAGAATAAAGAGGTGGATATTTCCAGTATTTTTCTTAAATTACTAGCTTTTTTTGTTTTCCATATTCTACAAAAAGTGATATGGTTACAGGTAGCCATAAAGAAAATCTAGGTTCCTTTTGACCCATTGTGTGCTTCCCATAATCCAAACATGGAGTGCATTATGATTAATATAGCAAAACCAATAATATTCCACAAAAAATCATGACTCTTGACATATTAAATGTCTGTCATATCCCAACTATAGAGTACCCTATACATGACAATGTAGCAATACGTAGGAATATGGAAAATATAGGCAAAATTGAAAAAAATGCCAACCAGAGTGGCCAACCTTTTTTCCATGTCAATATATAGTTGAAGAATATTAATATGCTAAATATATTGTTTTTTTCAGTACAGCTTTTATAACATACTTTCTCCTCTACCATACAGTCATACCAACAAGTACAACACCAGGAGGCAGAGTCAAAAGTCTTTTCGGATAACTGCCCCCTGAAAATCATCTTGCCGTTCAGCAGTTGCTTTTTTTCCGCCTTCTGTTTGTCTCTGATCCAAAGGAACAGATGAAGCCATTAAGGGTAAAACGGCCCAGGGCAACTGCCTTTATTGCCTTGTAAAGTAATCATACAGGTCTTACTGATGTGGGTCACTGTAAATGAATTTGAATATTTTTTTGGAAGTTTGCAATTTACTTAAGTAGCATTAAATCTCACATAATTGAGTTGCATGCATATATATATATATATATATATATATATATATATATATATATATATATATATAATATATGTGTGTGTGTAGGAAAACATAGTTGTACATTTTTGCCAGCTGTTACAAGAAAGAAGAAAAAATCAGAGGTACCTTATCTGTTTCCCACTCCCCATGCTTGACTTCCTGTCCCTTCTTCCTGACCAGCTGTCCAACAATGGCAGGAACTTGAGGTCCTGAGTCAGGAGAAAGAAAAATGAGTAAACATTCTCATCCCAAAGGGCTTTCTGGGGAAACACAAACTCTACTGTGGCGATACAGAGAGCTCTAAATGGATTCAAAGCCATGTGATGTAGTCCGATACACATCATCTTTAAAGGAAGCTATCATGTTTGTTTAGCAATTATAAACAGACTTCAAAAGTTCAAGTCCTATAACCTATAACAACAGTACTTGCTATTGCCTGCATAAGTAATAGTCATGCAATGCTACAACCAAGTATTCTTGATTATATTTATAGAACCAATATATTCTGTGGTGCTTTACAATGAGATTATAGATAAAGATGGCATATATTAAAAGAGACAGAAACTTCTTTAAGCTTATAATGTAAATATCATTTAGCCTTTGTATAAGTCAATGGGAAGACCCCACCTCGTACATGCACTGCTAGTCTTGGTACCCGGTTTTAGAAAGGACATAATGGAGCTGGTACAGAGGTGGGCTAGTATATTAATAAGAAGAATGAATGACTTCCGTTATGAAGATCGGCTAGAAATAACTTTATACAACAAACACAAACAGGACATATTAGACACCTTCTGATGACCTATTCATCAATAGGACTGTGCAAAGAATGAGAGGCCATCCATTCAGACTTGAAGAAAGAAATGTATAAAGATGTAAGGGCATTGGGTGACGGATCAGGTAGGGGTTTCGATGCAGGGCCGGGTTCGGGTTCAGAGCATGGCTATAGCTGATGTAGGGTCACAGAAGGCAGCATAGAAAAAGGATAATTATTATCAAGGCAAATATCAAGGCAAGGAAGGGCACTATTAGGCACAATAACTGAGCACTGAGTAGCCAGTTTGTAAACCTGGCGCCAGCGGGAGCCCCACCCCTGTGCGTGACAGATAAAGGGGAGAGGGAGCGCACGTGCCCCCAGAGCCAGCCATGCGGCCAGAGAATGGAGAGGGAGCCTGAGCAGCATCGTTGGACCCGGTACACGCAGCTAGCGGGTACTCGGGTGAGTCACTCCGTTGGGGTCTCGGCTGGGGATCCCGACAAAAGTAGCAAAAAGGCTTGGTAAAACAAAAAAGATATAGGATTTAATACCTTCAGATGTTGTGCTATCGAGTGGTACATGCCTAAACGCCACTCCAGCAACCTGGAGATTTATTTGTGACCTAGAGAAGGTCAACAGGTGGGTATATACAGGTATATAGCTCACTTTTTCGCAAAGAAGAAAATGCTATGATATAACTGGTTACAAAATACATGATTAGTTACAGAAATAAGATTGGCTTTTTGAGGCACAATTGGAAAATGTTTCACTGTGAGGGTTTTGCCATCTGGCAAGTTGAGCAGCAAGGTATTTTAAACCTAAACTATACATACTATATACGTTAAATTGATTTAATGTCACCAGTGAAACCTGATAGGAAGTTTAACATCAGGGGAGCACAGGGGATTAAAATCAGCACTGCCACTTTTAGACTAATGGATAATAAAATGGTGTGAGAGCCCATGTATACACATGCTATGGTATAACACTATTAGAGCATGCAATAAAGGTACGTGGTCCATGTGGTCCATGTGTGTTTTACAGAAGATATTCCGTCCCCTACTTTAAGAGGGGGTGTTTCTGAAAAATATATTCCACAGGCCTATATTAAAGTCTGTAGGATGTATTTGTCTTTCTGTTTTTCTTGTCAAATGTATTGCACTTAAAAGGGGAAGATATTTCAAGAAACAGAAACAGTTATTTTCCCTAGGAAATAAAATTAATAGAAAAAGATATCATCTGTAGGAAGTCATTGTAGGAATTTAGGGACATTGGGGTGAAGTTGGCTATGGAAGCAAAAGGCTTAAGGGTGAGATGTGGAGGATAATATATACAGTTCTTTTTTTTAGGGAACAGAACCTATAATTTTATTATTATTTATGTAATTTTATTTTTTTGCCATGTGGCCACAACTCTACATGCAGATATAATATGCATACTTCCAAAGTGTCCCACTTTTCTTGGAGCACAATTTTTGGGTACTGGCGCCAAGCAGCCCCCTTGCCCTACATTTGCAGGCAGTGGGGATCATGGACCATGAAACCCATTTGATCTTCTGTATAAAGAACTGACTAATAAAAAAAGAAATGAGAAATCATATAGGAATTTAAATGTTATAAAATGTGCAGTGTCTAAGGCATTTTGCATCCAACCAATTTATAAACCTTTCATACTGGAATGCAGAAATGAATGATTGCAAGATCATCCTCATATTCTGTTAGTAGACTAGATTTCAGAACCGTACCGGGCAATGGCATATTTTATTACATAGTAAGAGCGGCTTTGGAATGTGGAGAATGATTATTTTGTTACTTATCTCACGGGACCTCTATACACTCATCGCTTTCCACCATGTCTCCTTTTAAAATAATTGCTCTAGAATGGTATGGGAAGAATCATGTAAGATAACAACTATGTTTAAGGGAAATAAAACATCTGAAGAAATCACTTGCTTCTGTCAGCTTACATGACAAAAACTGTAACATATCCTCAGGTTTACGTTCCAAACCTTGATTCTAAAAAACATTTTTTAGCTGATTTTTGGGATTGGAATTTTTAAAAGGATCATATACTGATATGGTGTTTTTATAGTTAAAGGGAATGCTACATAAGGTGTTGTGTATTTATATTTAAAAATCCCATAGAAGAAAAAGTCATACAAGAGGGAGTCTGGAGTCTCTTTACCTGTCCTAAATTTCTCTTCTTTCTCCTTACCCACCTTTACAGAACTGCCTGAACCAATCAACTCTAATCAGCAACTGAACAGCAGCAAATAGATAACATAAAGGGCAGGGATAATTATACAGACCCTAAAAAATGATTAAGATACCTTTCAGCATACTATACACGTGAAATGGGTTTTCAATAAACATATAATGCATATTTTAATTTGTAAATACCATGACATTATTCCTCTTGAATCCAGAAGGGGCTTAGGCCTAGGACAGCGGCAAAGATTAATACATCTCTGTACCCTAGCACATTACCATGAATGTCTGTGCCCTTCATGAAATGATTGACTGACTGAGACCATGATATGTAGCTGTCCGATGAATAACCAGGTAGCTTTTAATAATGAAACACTATTGCAGAGAGAGAGGGGATAATGAACATACCAGGGATTTTCTTGGAGCCCTTTGTGTTCCGAGGGGGTGGGGCTTTGCAAGGGGCAGGGTTAGCTATGTGAGGGACGGCTTAAATATTTTTTTTTATGGAATTTGTTTCTCCAAGTACGGGAAGGAGATTTTCTCCCAGTTATGTTAAGTTGTATAATGCTGACTGCGAGTTTCACATTTGACATAGTAATCCATTTGATCGTCATCTGGCCACACAGATGCACTACATAGACGACATATCGATCAGTTAGAGAGGCACTGAACAACAATTTAAAGACTTTATTGAATATATCAAGCACAACACTTTTAATTTAACATTTGTTCCAAATATAAATGAGGAAAAAATAGATTTTCTTATTTTTATTAGATAGTAAAATTTAATCCAGTAACTATTTTAAAGCTATGGAAAGCAAAAGTAAAAATTATATTGATTTTAACAGTTGTCACAACCTTGGATTGAGAACATTCCCAAAAGCCAATTTAAAAGTGTTTAAATAAATTGTCCCTTAGAGGAAGATTATTATGAACAAGCTCTATTGCTAATGAACAGATTTTTTAATAGAAATTATCCAGCTGAATACAGGTCAGTTTGGTTTTCAACTTGATATAATTTACAAGATCCTGCATTTAAAAAAAGATCATTAACAAATATTGGCTAACATTATTGCATGATGATATTTTAAAAATAATTTTACTTAAACATCCTTACCTAAAAGGCCCTGCAAGCGTTAGATGCGCCAATGCCTTCCATCCAAACTTCCTGAGATTGTAACTGATGCACACATTTTTTCTTCGATAAAATTTTTGTGTATCGGCATTATTTTTCTACATTTAACGTGTGATTAAAAGATTATTTTACAAAGGAAGTTTGTGGGGCTTTAGAACTTCATGCCAGGGCTTTTTATTATTGTACACATATATATTGTATGCATGTACACACACACACACCCTGTATGGACAAAAGTATTGGGACACCTGACCATTAGACCAACAAGGACTTTTATGACATTGCATTCTAAATACATAGACATTCATTTGTAGTTGGTCCCACCAACTACAGCTATAACAACTTCCACTCTTCTGGAAAGGCTTTCCACAAGATTTTGGAGTGCTTCTGTGAGAATTTTTGCCCATTCATCTAGTAGAGCATTTGTAAGGTCAGGCACTGATGTTGGACGATGTTGTCACAATTTCCGTTCCAGTTTATCCCAAACGTGGTCGATGGGGTTGAGGTCAGGGCTCTGTGCGGGCCAGTCAAGTTCTTCCACATCCAACTTATTAAACCATGTCTTTATGGACCTTGCTTTGTGCACTGGGGAATAGAAAGGGGTCTTCCCCCAAACTGTTCCCATAAAGTTGGAAGCATAGCATTGTCCAAAATGTCTTGGTATTTTGAAGGAGACCCGCACTATATATTTTTTTATTGTTGATAATCAGCTTTCCCTCAGAGAATGTTCCATTTCAACTTAAACTTAAAAAAAAAAAATCAAAAAATCTGATGGCTTTAATTAGAGTGCATCATTATAAATATTTAAAATATAATAAAGCTTTACCTGACAACATTCTTGGAAATGACATACATTGATTGCTGATATACGGGAATCTGAGCATCTTAATTTGAAAGATGGTATCGTCTATAATAATAAAAAAATAATCAACATTTATGGGTTCTGCTAATGTTGTGGTTGAGTCATTTAACCCTAAATTCAAATTGGTAGTTGTGCATTGTATAGGTAAAACAATCTTCGATAATGCGGTGATTTAGGTCTGAATTAACACCCTTTATGCAGATATCTGGCGCAACATCGCCACTTTGCATTCATCTTGTCAGGTTGCCATGGAAACAAGAAACAAGGATAGTAGTGGACTTGTTAAATGATCTTAATTAAATTAATGATCTTAATTAATATTTTTGTATTGCGTACATTCTTTGTATTCTTTCTTCCAATGTTGCATTCTTTGGTTTCGTTATTTAGGCAAAAAAGACGAATGGTAACATTTGGCACGAAAAAGCATTCTTTCCAAAATGAATGCGCAAGTCTACTTTGCATGTGGTAGTCCATTTTAGCAAAATACAAGTATTTATACATTAGATGCACTCTTTTTTTTATAGCGTTAACATTGTGTCCCTTTTCATTGACATATTTCGATTTGCATGTGTTTCTTCCCTGGTTTTATATATTCTACATCCAAAATGACAAATGCAAACGTTCCTTATTTTTCTTATAAAACATATATATTAGTCAATGCTGATACCTGTTACCAGGCCAACATAGAAAACCATGTAAAAGTATTTGGACGTCAGAGGTCTAAGGAGTAAGGGGAGAGTGGTACAGGGGATTAACACAAAACGATAATTCATAGAAAGGGTGGACCCATAATACAGATGTGAACACAGGATTAGAGGACCAGGAAAAATGCAAAGGGATAAAACGGGGTTCACACTGAGACATAAACCCATAATCTTGGTTTAAAACATCTCTCCTGGCATTGAAGATGTTGATATATTTTAATCCCGAGATTTTTGTTCAAGCGTCCAGGGGTTGCTGGGTTTCACATCACACAATATATGGTTTTATGTCACAGTATGAATATCCTATTTACAACCTTTATTTTTTGCATTTTTACTTGACTACAATAATAACACACCTCCATCTCTAAAATGGATCCATACTATTTTTATATTATCCCTTTATGTTAATTCACAACATCATTTCATTTAAGGCTTTTTATATGTATTTAAGGCTCTCCCCTATTTATTAATTAATTCCATGTGAAGAATAGACCTCTGAGGTCACAAAAGCCTACGTGGCTTTCAGTGTATAAGACTCATAATAGCATGAATGTGACTACCACGCACATTTTCAGCAGTTGATTTAAACTAACATAAATTATTATGTAGTGAAATTTCCAAAGAAAATTGCAGATCGCCAAAAAATTTTTCTTGTTGTAAGCCTATTACTATATACAAAAATACTGCCAGACTTGACATTAGTTAATAAGTTCTAACTCCATCCTGTTACAAAGGTACCCAGATCACAATGGATACCAAATTCCACCTGGACATGTAAACAAATTTCACACCAGTCCCAAACTGACCATCTGGCACACCAACACATACTCACCCATCTAGCACCCCAGCGGCAGATCAGGCACTGGAGTGTGCTGCCAGTGGCGGGATATGAACAGCCACATCCGACATGAGCAGAAAAAAGTAGCATGTTGCTGCGCATATCCAGCTGTCAACCACACTGTCATCATCAGGGACCACCAGCCTTAAAATGCTAGGGTTGCCTGGCCATCACCAATCCATCTCTGTTTCAAAAGCATCACTTCTAAAGAATCAGAACGCTGTTCTGCTGTGAAATGTTCAAAAATATTAATTCTGCAAGGCTTTAGACCTTCAGAGCAGGTTCGATAACTAAGAACACCCCCTTTGTGTCATTGTTAATTAAAAAAAAAAAAGGACGAACAAGAGGCATTTAATCATTTCCAGGCCAAACACATTCTACGGTTTATTACACATTACATTCTTAAATAAAAATGCGTCACATAACATTTTTGCATAGATATCTTACAATATACCAATTTAAAAAAGAATTATGAAACAGACCAGTAACAAAAATAAATTTTTTTCTTCATTAATAATTTTGTAACATTAACATACCACCATCATATAATACAAATAATATTTTATTTAAATGTTAAGACTTTTTTTACAGCAAAAAAAGACAAAGTAATATATTCATATATAAAAAAGACTAAAAAATAAAAAAGTAAAAAAAAAAGACACAAAAATTAAACAATAAAAATAACAAAGGGTGAACGGAGAGCTATAATTTGGGTATTTCTGGAATATAGGAGAAATACCATAAAAGGCCTGAGAGAATATAAATGAGGGTCTCTCCATAAGCACTTGTTCGACACGCCTGGCCAAAAACAAAATAAAATTAGATTCTAAAATTATAGTGCAAATTAAATTCCTTCAAGCAATGTGTTTTTTTTTTTATTTTCAAGTTTGAGAAGCATTCAGAATTTTTCCCATATAAGAGTGTTTATTTCAATAGGAAAATGCTTCTAAAAGGTGCAATCCAAATCAGGTTTATATATTGGCAATGAATATAGAGACAAGACATCCATGACCATATTTATGCAACTATGCTATACCAATTGGCATTGTATGGGTCATTTATCTCAATTAACGTTCATTTGTCAGAATGGCAAACAACTTGGAGTAGAAACGATCCTGTGTGGACAAATAAATCACCCTGACCATTATCCTTCAAATCATACATCTTCGGTTAAGCTTTGCATACTATCTAGATCCACAATTCCACCCGCAAACTTATTATTTAGGGAAATGACAGCACTTGGCAATAAGGACATACCTTGGACAACTAGTTTTAACACACTGGTCCAGGTGAAGTATGGCTAATTTGCAGGTTATGATACCATTCAGCGTACCAGTATTAGAACCACCTTTGGTCCAAATTGTACACATTCTTTATAAAACATGAGTACTAATAGAACTTAATTGGTGATGCAATATTTGTCTGAGTTAATTTTCCAAATTTGATTAGGATTTTTTTAAAGGTAAGTCAGTCAAATAAATAACTAATTTTACTACTGGACCAAGGAGAAAAATTACAAAACATAAAAAAAAAATATAAAAAAAAATGAAACCATCTTTAGTAGCGTCACATCCATCCTGTGGATGGAGATTTTTTGAAAGTCCTCAGTTAGAACACTGTCATGTTAATAGGTTTGTCGGTATTGTCTGCTGTATAATACGGTAAAAGATATAAGGGTTGTTCAGGATGTGGCGTAATCAAATCAAAAGACATTACTAAATGAAGAGTGTTTAGAGGTGAATTTAACTCGATAGTAACATTAAACTTTGCATTATAA
Source organism: Spea multiplicata (assembly GCA_009364415.1). Classification (NCBI taxonomy): domain Eukaryota; kingdom Metazoa; phylum Chordata; class Amphibia; order Anura; family Pelobatidae; genus Spea; species Spea multiplicata. The sequence continues at coordinate 40,306 of VKOC01002363.1, read as the reverse complement.
AAAGTGACAGTAGCATTTTAATATGATTTCTGATTGTTTAGGAAAAATGAAATGTTTTGTTTTTCTTCAAAACACCTCTGGCATAATGGCATGGGGACGTTTTCCAAAAAAAACAGTGGTTTGGTCAAATTTTGTTGTTATAGCAAAGTGTAATAAGGTAACAGAAACGTCAAATTAGCCATTTAAAAAAACTAGTCACTATAGCGATCATACAGGAGGAATAACAGTACAAATTGAGAAATCAATATTTCTTCAATATTTATAAAAAATTCTGAATGGTCTCCAACTTTTATTTTGTAATTATTATTTTTTTTATTTTTTACTTTTTGCACACATAAAAAAGGCCTGAATAAGTTTTAGAAAGGAAATTAGTTAAACCTTACAGTGCCAGATGGGAAGGCAATACCTGCTAGTCCCTCCAGTATTGTAGAGTTCAAAGGAACAAAAAATACTACTTCAAGCTCCTAAATCTTCTAACTAAACAATTCCACTCACTGGGCTGAAAATAAGGCAGCAGAAATACCCCTACCCGCTAAATATCTGCTTACCAAAAATGATGAATAGGGAAATTAACAAAAAAAGCAATCACACTTTTCATTCATTCAACGGAGGGGAGCAGAGGGCGTCCATCTTCTCAACCTCAATACAAGATTGAAAAAGTGCAACATTTATGAAATACTACACTAGGTTTGATCTTAAAGTGATACGTTTTAGGATTACATTTTGGGATGGGGAGAGAAAAGGTCGGCACCACCCAGCAAACAAGGAGTGAAACCTTAATACATTGACAATCTTCCCCTTAAGCGAGCTAGGGAAAAGGGAAAAAAATGAGATTGTGAACTACTGGGACAATCCAGTGGGATCTGAGGAGGCTACTCATGATTGCTGAATCCCACCGGTTCCTCAGCAAATAAGGATGGCCATCTTATTAAACTAAGGTTTTCAATGGGAGGAAAAGACCTTGGTTGGGTTATTCTCTTAAAATGTGTACATTCTATAAGCAATTGTCTTTAAAGAAATTGTTACCATTTTCTTTTTCCCAAGGAGATGGTACGGGTGTGACATTTATTGAGCTATCTTCAGTGATGCTAACCACTACTAAGTCTCTATGCTGTGACAAGAAAATGAAAAAAAATTGGTGCAATCAACTGAAGCCTGGTTTGATAACATTTTGCCTGAGTAAGGTCGCTGCTCAAATGGCAGACAGATCTAGAAAAAATATCCCAGATTTATTCCTAATCAATATGGATGAAACCCTTTTAACTGTGTCTTTTGATGTACTTTTGGGAAATTATGTTATATTTAAAGAATGTGGAAAATAGCCCCCCCCCAGGATATACATTATATATACATACAAACTGTATGTTTGCTCATTTTTCATCATATGAAACAAGATTATACTGATCATTTAAATGATGCAGGTTTGAATTTCAAAGGCATCTTATGCTAGTTTTGTGAAAGAAAATTTTGGCTAATCAGCTAAACCTTACAAAATTTGGAAATGAATCAAAATAGTGATCTGTAACTCTGCATGCCTTGTAGATGGTATTTTGATAAAACCATTAGCTAAACCATTAATATTACTTTAATCTACAACTAAATGTTGACATATTAAATGCCAAATATGCTACTTTCTGTTTTTAAAGGTGTTCTCAAGCATCAGGTTTTTGCCATACATGAGCCCACAAGACAGTTGCCAAAATCAATACGTCTGGTTAAAAGTACAAAACACAAAAGGAGATTTTTGAGTTTAGGACTAGCAAACACAACATTTTTTTAGAATGATAGTCACACATAAGCACAGATGGCTCAATCAGTGGATCAGTCATTTTGGCAGCTCCACGTGTGATCCCCCTGAGGACATCCAGATTTTCTGTGCTGCTACGAAATGGACTGAAATTTCCTGGCTTAAAAAGTTCGATAAACCATTGTCTCCCATTAAAGACAGCATGCTACTGACTTCCATTAAAGCCATGTTATTTCAGCATTTTATCTGTCACTGTCTGGGCAAGAAGTCGGTTTTTGAGGGGGCTGTTTTTTTTTGCCAAATTGTTAATATGTTGATGATATAATGTAAAAGTCCCAGAATGACACAGAAGAAACGTTGTTTCTTTCTTGTTATGGAAACCTTTGTAAACACATATAACAAATAGTATAAAGGAAAAACTTTTAGATTGAAAATGGCAACATATATGGCAAAATGACATGCTTTGGATGACTGGTTGTAAAATGTATACACAATGGTTTAGGGCTGTGGTTTGATATTATTTTGTGCCTACTGAACTGATATTGATGTATATGCTGTTCAAAATCTCTCTTTCTCTCCGTACATACTGTAGTTTACCAAATCAGGATTTTATTTAGATTAATGAACCTCTTCGATGGCTAAGTTGGGCTGTTATATGGAATATACTGCATATGCATTGTTAGCCAATACTAATCTGCATATTTTCACAATTAAGTAAAAACCAATACAATATCATAAAAACACCAATAAACTGGGGGGAAAAACCAAATCTGAGGGTGATGGAAAAAAAATAATTGGCTGGGTTACCCAAAAATGCATGGGGGTGTATAATACATGTTTTTCTTTTACATCAGGACTAGTACTTTTGTTTTGTGAAATGGTCTAATGGTTACATCACATGTAACATGCCCCTTGAAAAACTTCCTAAGATGGCCATTTAATTAAAATATAAATATATTCATATGCAGAAGCAGAAGACTACAAGGATTGTCGACAAGCAGTGCTTCAGGTATATTTAAGTACGTTTTGCTTTTAAATCTTTGGAATCAAACATTTTCTTTCCTCCTTTGTTACAAGATTTGTCGGAACACCTAAAATATTCTTAGGTTTTGGTCTTGATCATGTAACATCTCCCTGCCCCATTCTAACAATAAAATAACGAGAGTTTAATATATTTAGTGAGAAATAAAAAATAATCAACAATGGGCAGGTACCACATGTCAATAGTAAAGGGAAGTTTAAAACCCTTTTAGTAGCCAGAGGGAAATTGAAATCAAAATTCTCTGTCCCTCTGGTAACTGCAAGCTTAAACCGTAAGTGCCAAGGCTGCTCTTTCATTTATTGATCTATTCCATCTGCTTAGGTCTCAGACTTTGAAAAGGTTTTCTTTTCTAATGATTTTTAAGTATTTTTTAAGTATTTTATGTTTTTTATTCATTTTACTTTTTTATTTTTTTTATTTCTTTTTTTTTGTTTAACAGTCAAGGAGTCAAAACAAGATAAAAAGAGGCCAGTTGGCTGGGGTAAAAGAGCTGCGTTCATCTGGACACAGTGGGGCCAAATGTGCAATTTTAATAGCTGCTTAGGGGTGGTCCCAGAATATACAAAATATACAACCTGTTCCCCACCACACCTACTTGAATTGATCACTTGATATGATTGGCAGCTTTTGGAGTACAGTCTAATGACAATTGATATGACTTATATGTACATGGCTAATGTGTTGTTTGTGGTAGATTCTCATTTATTCTTTATAGTTAAGGTTTAGTTCCTTTACAACCCCTGATGTTATTAAAAATGTAAGGCCGCACAGGACCTTCTGCTTGGAAATTGCATGATATCCCTGTGGAAAAAAGTCAATTTTCTGGATAAATGTAGCCATTATTCCTACCTATATGAGCACTCTGAATTGTTTAAAAAAGTGCCCAGTTGTTGACCTTCGTGCCCAGTTGTTAGACCACTGATGGTACAAACTCAACTTACTTTAAGGTGTCCTTCAAAATTCAGTGTTCTACAGGTTCAGATATTTGGCTTTTTGTTGCAGTTGTTGTTGACACTTAAACAAAATATTTAGTAAAAAATGCAGCTGCTCTGGAAATAACATCAAGTTACTAACTATTATAATGTTAGGACTAGAAGTCAATGATCAAGCACAAAGTGTGGAAAGTTCAGTGGAACAATGCTTGAAGTCTGCCAAACCTTAGTAGCAAATTATAGGTGGCTGATCACTTCCAAGCTAAGAGTGTCCAGGTGGAGAAAGAAAAGTTCAGATAATAGTCCATAGAGTGAACAGAACAAAGTTTCTTAAATTCTTTTTCAAATTAAACAGAACTAAAAAAGGAAAGGTTTTTAACCTTTGGAAGTGCACACACTGAAGCCAGGACACTTCACTTTTGACAAATCAGGTCCTGTCACAGTCAGTGTTAGTGGCTTTTACAAGTCCCTAGTGCATACAAATGTAAAACAAATGAAAGAAATACAAAATAAATAATTGAGGAAAAGGTGGGGATAGGGAGTTGTTCTTGGCGATCCTCCATTCATGAATCCTATTGAAATATAGACCAGTCAATTGCAGACACTTTTCTATTTGTGACTCCACCAGTTTTGTGCCAGTAAGGCCTATGGCATTGAGATAAAAGGTCAGTGAAGAAGCAAAACCACAGGGAACCAATACGTAGCAGGATCCTTTCTGGATATGGAGTCTTCAGATATTAACACAAACCTACAGGCTCATGAAGTGACATTTGGTTTCCTAGTTCGAAATCCGTCTTTTTATTTCTTTTCTCTTAAAGTAAATTTTAAAAGAAAGTATTAGTGCTACAACAATGCAACTTGAAGGTGGCTTTTTTTCAGTAGCTTCTGAGTTGCAATAAAGTGAGTTCTTCAGAGCTCCTTAAGACCACTGTCCACTTGCAGGCAAGTCTTGTTTTGTTTATCTTGGTTTCCGTGGTAACATATATAAGAGCATCCAGTACGCAACTGTATGAGGAAATCACAGATCCTTAAAAATCCACCGTCATCCGCCTGCATCCGTCTCAATCAGGATGGGGATAAGGCATAAAAAACAGACTGTGTTCTCTTGTATGAGCGAACATGTGATGATACATTAACATTTCATATGGATTTTGTGTACAGAGCTTTACATGTGGCAATGTTTCTCCTGCAAGATTTAGGGTATCGCCAGAAGTGTCCATCAAAAATTGGGCACTACCAAGGCCAAAGAGCCATGTGTTTGTTAATGTCCTTAGATATGTCTCTTCATATGCAAAGCAAGGTGATCAGACCTGGAAAAGCATCTGCAATGAAAGAGATTCACAAGAACCAGTTAGTATAGACGTTTAGACGTACCATGAGTTATTACCTGTCAGCTGAAGTGTATCCGCAAGATGTAGAATACATATATCATCTTAATGTAAATGAACCATTTTAGGCAAATTGGCCAGCTTAGCAGAAAAGCACTGGCCTGTTCTCATTAGTGAGAACATACTGACTACCTCTCCCTGATATTTAGCCAAGACACATCGATATCACTGATTTTGTGTAAGCAGTTTGGGATCCTGCACGGCATTATACCTGCAATCATTATCCCTTACAATCAGCACCTAGCAACGGTCTCCAACCTGTCTGTAAAGGGAACGCATTATTAAAAAAAAGGAAACGCTTATGATTTAAACATCTGAGTGCACGAGGGGTGAAGAGCACATTAAAATCCTTGTGTAGCAGAGTATAAAGAAAAGAATTGGTTTCTAGGCTGAAGAATTGAGAATTCTTCAAATTCAAATCATTCACTGTCACTTTTCTACAAAATGTCTTGGCCCTTTGCCAACATCACGGACACCTAATCAAAGTGAGCTTCCAGAAAGAAGTCTTCCTGGAACTGAATAGGTTAAATCACCAAATGACTTTGCCTTCTAGATCTCCTTGCCGCTTCCCCTAAACCCTTTGAATGTTTGATTATTTACCTTTCTGTTGCCCCCTACCCCTTGGCCTTCTGCTTCTTTCTGGTTTCTGTACCATCTGTTGTAAAGCCATTAGCCTCAGTTGGAGAGCTTCCATATATATCCCTTAATGTTCTCCTTGAAAGTATGAGTTTCTCCGCTCTAAGGCTCTGGGCACCATAGTGCTAATGCATACATATGATTTAATTACAATGGCAATTAATGGTGCTGACTTTACTATCAATTAAGCAGCACAAAGAATGTCACTAACCATAAAATATGCTACAGTAAATATATACAAATGTTAACTGTACCATGGCGGCTTAGTTTGAACCAAATCTATCTTAAACGTTTTTGATCCAGCTTATTGTTAAAGTCCTTTAACCTATTTACTGCCATATTGTCCGCTAATAGCTTTCATTAGAAAGGATCCCCGCTACTGTTTGTAACGGTCAATGTAAAGCACTGCGGAAAACACTAATGAATTATACAAGTAAAGTGTTTAAAAAGGAGCCAAAAGACATAATATATAAACATGATATTTAAACCCTGCTTTTTCAGGCAACGGTGTGCTGAAGATATTTTCCCTTCTCATGCCTTTCTTTTATGATTGACATTTCCCCCTTGTACACATAGCACTGCGTAAGTGACAGATCTACTGTAAAACAAGGTGGATTAAGTTAAAGAACCACGACGCCTGATATAACCTCCATTCACGACCACAGCCCTTGTCGTGGCTAAAAACGGCTGCACTTATATTGGAGACTAATAATTCTGGAGACTACAAATGGTGCCGGCTTTACTGCTTTCTGCATCATGTAAGATAACAGGGATTTTATAGAAAGGGGCTTCTGCGCAATAAAGACAGAAGGTACTGGGACACTAAATAATCCATATTATCCAGACAGCTACATTTTACTGCCTCTTTAAACGGCATCTTTAAAAAATGCTAAATAATTCAGAAGGAGATAAACAAAGAAAATGCAAATATTAACTCAATTTTTTTAGTTTTTTTTTTAACACAGAAATTAGTATACTGTAAAATAGGGTTCTGCAACGGGCAGATCACTAGGTACTGCTTAATCTCTGGCTGAAGTGGGGCCAGTTTCCTGAAGATTTGACTTTTTGGTAAGGAAGGTGGATGCTGGCGTTTTGACTACCACCTTCCTCTAAAGATGCTGGCGATTCCCCAACCTTGAAGAGGAACCATGAAGAACTGACCCTTCTGCGTGGCCCTTTCACCAGGAAGGGGGGAAATAACGAGGCCCCTAAATCTCATAGGTGATGGGGTCCCACGACCCGAACGTTCTATTTTAGTGGTAGCTCCAAACGTATTCATTATCAAAGGTCATTTATTGTAATACCTGTTTTCCATTTTAGGACACAGAGAAGGTGCGAATCATACATATAAACAGTATGACGCGGGTATGTTTCCTAACGGCACTGTGTATAGTATTCATGTTTGCTTATTACCGGACTGTGTCACAGGAGGGAGCAGTGAGGTCTCGGGAAGGCAGGATGCGCAAAGAGCACATGTCTTTGCAATCAAAGTAAGAGGCTGCCTTCCTGTTTCCTGACCTGCTATCCGACCAGCAGCTAAATATATAAACATGATTATATTACAGACATTTTCCCGGCCCTTTATTTTAATGCTACTCCTGGGTTCTTTGGCCTGATAACCCATCTTCTTCAGCCCTTTTCTAATGTGATTAAAAGCACATCTTTATTCGATAACGTTGACAATAGCCCGACCGAGGCTTTGTCTGGCTTGCTAGGCCTTTGCTACTCGGCTTTCATAAGATGATAATGTCAGGCCTGTCACTTATAATTACAGGAGCTCTCCGTCCCTTCCACCCTACAACCTCTCTTTCCCCATACAGGAATTCTTGTTCTTTCTGTGAGATTTCCTTCCATTAGGACACAAAATAATGAAGAACATTTTGGAAGAGTTGTCTAAGCGTGTAAGAAAGTGGTTGTCAGTACAACTTATAGAGGTTTTATGTCATCTGTGTAGGGTGAAAAGAAGAAAGCAACACCCATGTAACTCCTCTTACATTCATGTTACACATAGAAATGAATGATATATATATAATTTTTTAAATAAAAGGAGATATATAAACAAATCTAAATCCTTTGTAAAGATGACATCATAATGTCTCATTGTACAGTGCTATTAAGTCAATGGTCAGGTTCACCTTTGCATCCCTTAGCAACTTGAGATTACGGATAATTTTTCCACTTCTATTTTTGTGGTTAGACATTAATTAAACTATTAATCATTAAGGATGTTCTATTCTGCACCAAATGTATCTGGACAAAATAACATCATGGGTACTCAAAAATGCGCATCCTATAATAACATTTACATCATTTTAGAGTATTTCACGGACGCAGAGTTTCTAATAGCTAAACGGTCCAAAAGGTTTAGAACATTGCATGCTGTATAAAAGGACACTGGGATACTGAGATCTTGACATTTAGTGAAAGCTGAGCACAGACCTATGCCTTATGGTGCACGCCAGCTTTATGTGTGATGTATGGTCTGCTCATCTTATACAGGGACTATTTCCTTTGCCAGATCACAGGACACTCTCCTTACCTGTCACAGTGGTTGCATTTAAATGGCTTTGCCCCTGTGTGTTTCCTATAGTGCCTCGTAAGCTCATCACTCCGAGCAAAACGCCACTCACATCCTTCCCAGGAACACTTGTATGGCTTCTCACCTACGAGACAAGGAGACAAATGAGATTAGTAAAATATTTCAACCTATTTTCACGAAACTACCACTTATTTGAGGCAAACTTGCAGACAAATATATATAATGGATATTCCCTTAAGTGAATGGATGTTGAGGAAAGCAGCCTTTAACTAGTAAAATAGAATAATACTCCAGATAATTACAATCCAATTCTAAACCGAGGACAAATTTTGGAATAGCAAGATACCGGGGGGGGGGTGGGTGTCAAAACTAGGGACTAAATCTAGAAATATGAGACAACTGGCAGGTCTGGGCACACACCTGCAAACAAGATGAATTGCATATAGCTAAAATAATAAGGTTAAAACTCTATTGCTATGTAACAGGAGAAGAAAAGGACTCATTGCTCCCTTTTCCTTCCTACCATGAATAAGCGATGGTATATTCTTCTACAATTCAACAAGAATAAGTACCCTTTCACTCCGAGGGACTCAAAAACGAACTAGGAAGCCAATGCAGTCTTTATGCATTCCAGCATTATGTAGGAAAAATCCATTTATATTATGATCATGATCTTATTCACGGTTTTCACATTCCCTAGTCACTCGTCTACTAGAAAATGTAAAAAATAAACTGGATCACTGGTGACCTGCAGGTAGTTGGCAAGCTCATAATAGCCGAATACAACATCCTTCGGGCCAATTACAGGGTCACCTTTGTATGCTTAATAAGCTTTCACTGCTATATTAACAGGATCACCAGACTGGAGAAATGCCTTGCACGCTTTCAGAGGGGAGGAAATGTGACATTTGGAGATTTTTCCCAGTGTCGTGTTTTGGAGCTTTTCGCCTCGGTCCTCCGAGTGCCATCGATCATATTCCACGTCCGGAAAAAAAGAACATTTTGCTGTGATTTTTCGAAGTGTTTATGGGACTCCGATGTGCAGGAAATCCACATATGTAATTAGACATTTATGGGTGAACAAGTATTAATGGACAGTCTGTGCACCACTGCAGTAACGAGCCAAACTCAATTTTTGCCAACTTCAATAATATATCATTAGGCAGAGCAGGCTGATCTGTTCTGGATATATCTAGACGCAGCGCCAAACCACCTCAGTTAGGACATTTTTAATTGTTTTTCCCAGAACCATTCTGATTGTATAATCCTTTTCTTTTTTCGTAATTAGTTTATTTTTGTACCTGTTTTTCCAGTTCTCATCTTTCCTGATAATGTTAAAAAAAATACATTATCAGTTTTTCACTTGACACTTAACAAAAAAGGTACCCGTGTTCACATGTTTTCAATGCACTGTAAGAGGGTAGGAAAAATAAATTTTGTACTTGCAAATTCATGCTGTTGGAATCAGCAAGCGTACAGCAAAATTGCTCTCTGTAGACTGCTGAAACCACGAAATTAAATTTCGTGTATGTTAAAATCTGTCATAGAATGGAACATTTTCCATACATAATTGTCAAGGTTTCGTACTGCAGTAATTTGTATTTAAGTGACTGCGTTGCTTTAACTCAATGGATTACCATGAAACAAAATGCAGTATTATGTACAATATTTCTAATATCTCTTTTTGTTATGCCAGTTTTTCGCACAATAACACCAAGAGGGTATATCCAAAAGTATACGTTAATATGTACTGCTAGAAGGGAATGACAGCTATATATTCCTGCACAAGGGGGCTAACAAACTTCAGCCCTAAGGGCAAGCTCTGCCAAATGGCCGTGTCTCTTATCTGTCCTAAAGGACAATCCTTTTTATCTGTAAATGGAGGGGGTGGTGGTATTTATTTCCACCTAGTTCCATATGGTGCTTCTCCCTGTCTAAGGTATGATTCCTCCTGGCTACCATATGCACTACGAGGGGACCTGCATATCCATGGCCTCATTCAGCAATACAGTTGCCCAAACACACACTCTCCATTTGACCAGAACCAAATCAAAGTAGCCCAGAAGGTAATTACTGCCTTGTCCTGTCACATCCTGTCTCCATATGTTAGAGGACCCTTGTCCTGCAGACTCAGCAGACTACGATGTAACAGGAAGCATAGTGACCTTACTTCATATGCCCCATCACCGTTAATTCAAGCTGAATCCCTTATAACCTACCCATTAGGATTTCCGAGAAGGGCTGACGACACCGGTTTAACGTCTGATCCTTAATTAAACCTTTCTCACTTCTAATGATTCTAATCTTTGGAACACTGAAATCTGCCATAATAATCTCAAAACACTAAACATTGTGATGCAATCAGATAGCAAAAAAAATAAAAATTGACTGTACCGTACTGGCCCTACTAATGTATTAAAAGAAAAGAGGTTTTCCCTTAAAGATAAGGATGTCTAGGTCTATTGGCAAAGGCTAGAATAATTTGAAATTTTTCTGAGTTACTGGAATTAGGTGATTAATCAACAGCGTATCTCCCAAGAGTAACTCTTTAGGTGGGACAGCGCCTCTGTGTCCTACTTTTCTCCCATGGTCTCTCTTTTTAGAATGTCATAGGTATGCATGTATGAGGTCTTTGCAGTCCTGAGCCCTAGCAAAAATGCAATTACAATTAATTCCATAAATAAAGTACATTCACTTTCTAAATCCCATACTCTCATAAATCAAAAGCCCACAAAGCCATCATTTTAACCCCCCCTGAAGTGTCCATCTTAGATCATTTACTTAAAAAAAAGTTTTTTTGTCTTGAACCTTCAAGGATAGATTTAAAAAGGAAAGAAAAAATGGTTCTCATGTTTTAACGTATACACAATCTTATCAACGTGAAAGGCTCCATAAAATACGGATGTTATGCATTAACCCACAGTAATAAGCAAAAATTTTAGCATGTCTATTGTCTCCAAATCCAAATTTAGCTGGTGTACCATCATGCTACAAAAATGGTAATTGTAGCAGGAATGTGTATAAACATTCTCTGTTTCATTCGCCCTATATGGAATTATTTCTCCTAGGATTTTGGGTACTTATTCTCCAAAAGAATATTTGGGATTTGATGAATTCCTCTCTTTTTGTTGCCTGCCATTAGCGAGGCAGCATCTGTCTCCTGGTAGACAGTGACTCATTGCCCTGCCCGGGGCTGAAGTGGAAAGGTTACAATCCAATCCTTGCAGTATTACTTAAAGCTAAATGTGTAGGTGACCTATTAAACTCAGTCAGATGGGATTTTCGACCCTCAGAAGATTAGAGGATGTTTCTTTTCTTCCAATGAGGATATCTTAGATTCCCCGTGTTGCTTTCTGAAGGCACTAGTCAATTAGATGACCACCCGTTCAAGAAACACAATAAAACTAAAGAACTTTGACAGACTGTGTCCTTTATTAAATACTTCCCTTTAACCTCCTATATTAAAATATCCATCTTTAGACAGACTTATACCTCCGTGCACTCTCAATCCCCTATATGACTATTGCTCATATCCTCCGGGAGTCGAAATAGTTTTAGAATACATAAATAAAACATTAACACGCAAAGGTATGTTAAAAAATGGTTAAAATTCACATTTGGCCCTTTCCTTGCTTGTTGCAAATATTTTAAATGTGCATTATACACCAATCTATACACTCGGCAGCTGTACGTATTCCCACAAACAAAGGAAGTTGAATCTGAGGTATGAAATACGAACAATAAAGAAAAGAATACTATACATTTGTGCGCAAGCATAATGGTCACCATATGCAGCACTTCAAGGACGTAACTGGCACAAAGAAATAAAAGGCTTACAGTGTTTATCAAAGAATGGACTTTAAATTCTAAGATGCTTAGAGGCAGGAGGGAAGGCACTTCCAGAAGGCTTCCCATGAAACAAAATGATTACAATACTGAGCATAGAGAAAAAAAATATTTTCTCCTGTAAATCTTAACATACAGCCAAAATATCCAGTATCACCAGTTAAATGGGGCGTATAACCAAAAAGCCTAAGTACAACTGATAACAAAGATCTCTAAATTGTAAGCTTGTTTGAGAAGGGTCCTCCTCACCTGTTGTTGCTGGAAGTCTAATTGTCATGTTATATACTACTTGTCATGCCCTGTTTAACACATTGTACAGCGCTGTGGAACATGATGGAGCTGTATAAAACAAGAGTTATATTCTGTGTGGCCCAGTCACTGGCCCGAGTAGACATAAGGTACCCAAGGCAAATACCCAGTGGCCCTCTTGGTCTGTTTGGGATACCTAGACATCTGTTCATCTAGAAAGATAAAAAGAGAAAGTATACATTCTCTGTCCATCGAACATGTTCTTCCATGATTATTCAGGATTACGGCAGCTATTAAGGAGACAAGGACTTCACTGTCCACATAGGTTTATCTGTGGGCTTCCAGCTGCTGTGGTAGAACATGATGTTGATTCCTGTCTCTAGCAACAAAGCACGATGAGAGAGGATGTCTTCTATGAAGCAAGAAGTGTTTGTCTACGACTAAATCATTTCAAAGATGTGGCCCAAAATGTACATTCTAATCATTTTCAGGCTTTAGAAAGCAACTTGAAGAACACGCATATTAGCTTTTTCATGTTTAAAACTTCAAAAAACCACTGTAACTGAATATAAAGTGTTTGAATTGATGAAGAGGGGCAGGACCCAAAGCTGTATCTCTAGTCCTTGCGTGCCTGGCAGAGTGAGAAACAGAGATTGCCGTATTAATCCTCCCAGCGTTAAGGGATTCACAAATGTTAAGGCTGGAAGTGAATTAGAAAGGTCCTTCCTTCATTAGAAGGATTAATTTCATATCCCACAGATGCTCATTAAGTATTCTGATTAGACTAAAGGGCGAATTGAGAGAGAGGGAGGAAAAAAAATGGCTTCCGCTGTAATTATCTTGTTTGGGAACTATGCAGTAGTTTTTGCAGGAATTAATTGCTTTAGGGCTAAAAAGTATAATTTAAAAAAAAATGGAAACAGTAGATACTAACAATGTATTTTTTGTCGATTGTATTAAAAAGTAACATCCTTTAGGAGGCTACTGTAGATTAGCTCCTATTTGGTTTGATCAATAAAACTTCTATAGCATAGGTCAAAACACTGCATCTGCTCCATAGGTTATAACTAATAATGGTATCAATTACTATTAATATCAATAACTAAGAAAACATTGATCTGTTTTCAGGGAAATAAAAAAAATCTCGATATGAACCGACAATACTCCTTGAGCGCATATAATGATCTCTTGTTGTACAGTACAACAAAGCCGCTCTTGATTAAGTACACCACCCATCAACCTCAGCCAGCCCATGGATGTTTTAGGATTAATGGTACTTAAAGCCCAAAAGTACAAACTTGCAGTTCACATATAGTTACTAAAAAAAACAAAACAATACGCACACAGAGATTTTTATTTGGCGAGAATAAGAATAAAGAAAAACCATAATATTCTTCTGCTAGTAGAGAGCGCTAACACGATCCTTCTCAAGTATATTAAAAGCAAAGTATAACAGCAAAATGTCAAAAACATACATCTAACCAAGACTGTACTCGTGTTGCAGGCTGATTTAGCTGCAAAGCTAGCAGAAAAAGCAATCCGCTATATGGAGGAAAGCAGAACGGAATTGATAATCCATTTTGCATGATTTTATTATGCAACCTGCTAGACATGGAGATAGCCATTTTGATATGTCATCTACGGCAAGCATTAGGCCTCATTCTGGAAACGGTAAATGGATTTCCAGTTTTTTTTTAGATGCATGCTATAATGACTTCAGCTCTCTCCAGGGTCATTTTAGATGTCAGGTTTTTTGATAGGTTTCCTATAGGCTTCTCAAATCCTCAGAGCATCAAAAAACAGAAGTCTTCTCCTTGCATACATTATGGATATTTTCCTGATGTCTGCTTAAGAGAATGCATACGGCTTTGTTAAGGTCTTTATCATATTGGTGCCCGAGTACAAAAAAACTAACAAAAGCTTACAAGTGTGTAATCCAAATGTACTGCAACCGAATGATCACTTTGAACCTAATGAGGCTGCTTTTGTGTACCATAAATAACTTAAGGTTACACTCCTTGAAAGAAAAGAATATTAAAAGGAAGTGGAAATCTATATTTATATGCGGGCTTTGGATTTGTAATTAACAACTAAGTGCTTTCCATGACAGGAGCTTAAAAGATTTTTTTTCCAACACAAATTAAAATTTTTAGTCCTTGTAGTTTTTGGGCTTTATTTTGTATATTTAAATATTCTAACAGATTCCACGTATGCATACCCTCTTTATGATCCGCAGCTCTATGCAACGTTCTAAAGAAGAGACCTGAGGTTATGGGACTAAATATAATTTCCTATGTTGACCCAAGTAAAAGTTCCACCTTGCCTTGGACCAACATAAATATCTGATTACGCAGGGAAAATAATTTGCAGTCCTCCAGCTGATTTGAGGATATTTTTTTTACCCATAAAAGTCTTTGCAATGTACGAGCAGTTTGTTTTCCTGCCAAACGTATGGCTGCATGCACAGCGCCCAAACAACTCACTGTGCAGGGGCAAAGATAGGCCATTAATTCATAACGCCACCCACGTAACACGGGCAGAGAAATGTGCAATGTTCCGAAATCCTCCACGTAACATAGATGGACCAAAACGTGGCTAATGTCACCCAAAGACTTAATTATTGTTGGAATACAACTGTAATTAACCCCTCCATCCAGCAGTCGACTTAGAACAGCTGAAGGGCACCACCTCTGTGGAAAATCTGAGGAAGGAGTATTGTAGTAATGGGTCATTAACGGTGTATGGTCACTCTAAATGTTCTGACCTTCAAATCAGTAAAAAGAAACCTTCAGCACATACTTACTTTAATATATGAGTCTTTGTGGGAAAGCACAAAGAGCTTGATTCTAAATGATCCAAAAATGAACTATCCAGGATAAATAAGGACAGGGAATTACATATTCAATGCTAACAAGAAAGCAAAAGGGAGCTTGCGATGTTACACCTAATGTGAGGGAAATTTAGGCCTGAGAATAGAAAACCATGAAAGAAAAGGTGAAAATAACCACACACATAACAGATACTGAAATAGAAGATGTTACATAAGTGCGTAGGCAACCTGAAACGGGGGATCCATAAGTTGCTAATTCAACCAGACAAGACATATTTATGAATATATAAAAAGTATATGAAAAATATGACACTAAACTAACTCATGTAGTTGGAAAAGGTTTTTGAATACACTATATTTCACAGTAATGCAACAGAATGGCGTTCCCAAGAAACCGGTATTATGCCTGGGAAAACTACTTAGAAAAGGTTTAAAACAAAAATAAAAACTGTCCCCAAATTGGCTGGACTGTGTCCTGCACAATACTTCTGTATACAACGCTGACACCTGAGAAGCAATTTGTTTAATGCGGCCCCTTTTAGATCAGCCATTAATCCAATGAGATCAATGGCTTGGTTGGTAATTTTATGAAGGCGTCCACAAGAATCTTCCAGGTACCAAAGCATATCCACGTGTCTTGGTTTTTGTTGGACAGTCCCAATTTCCTGGACTGCCCACTGCCCAACGAAAGGGCCCCACTTTTACTATACTGGACATCTGAAATGTTGAGGAGTATGAAGGAAAAATGTGTATGACTACCACAGCATTTGCAGTGAATAAAGGGTCACATACATCAAAGGCTAAAACATCATGACTTGTGTCCAGTTGGAAAAAAACTCTCTATATATTTTGACTAAAGGCCTGGAATACCTTCCATTCTATTTATCTGTGTGTTCTGGAACTATCCTCCCATGTCTGACTTTGGAAAGCCATTAGGCATTAAGCAGATCATCAATTATGAAAGAAATCTTTACCGTGTATCGCAGCTGTAAGGAAACGGCAAATGTTAACTATTAGCTTACTATTAACTACGAAGATACCTGAAAATGGGTTGGATTGTTCATTGATTGTAAGAAAGGTTAACATTTGTAACAACAGCTATAGTAACGTTTAACCTGCATAATTTATTATATAGTCAAACATAGCGGCAGGCTTATGATGATGACAGATATAAAGGATTTGGATTCAGGGGCCGCAGGTGGCACCACAGTGTAGAATTTACACTTGTGCTCCATTAATTGCTGACATATCCTTCCCTCTCTCTCTCACTCTCCCCCTCCCCCTCCCGTCGACTGCCTCCAGGGAGAACAGCCAAGATGCAGGCTCAGACTGGTACCCGGCAGAAACACAGACCAGCCAGGCAGCCAATTAGCCTCAGAATAAAGAGCAAGAGGGAAAAATGATGCAGTAGTCTAGCAACAGAGTGACTGAGAAGAAACAGCTGAGCACCAAGCAAGGGATGGTACCCTGGATTTAACAGGCCAGCCAATTAGCACAATGCATTTAATGCTGATTGTGTTGCCAAGCAACCAGCACCATCACACTGCCTCCGTTCCCCACACCTTTCTCCTGCTCTGCTCCAAGTCCCTCAGTAACACCTTCTTCTGAGCACTGCATGCAGCTGTAATTACAGCTCCAATGTCTGCTCTTGTTATTATATGAAGTCCCTGGAGACCCTGGGGAAACAAATTTTAACCCTGTCACTGCAAAAAAGTCTAAATTTGGAATAGTGACTGACCATAAATTGCATTAAAAATGCTAATTAATTTAAAACCTTGATGCTTTGGAAGAGACATTTCTCAAACAACCATCATAACTATTTGTACCATAAAGCCATGACAAAATATGCACTGTATTGATTTTTTTTGCCCTGCATCTTCTCCAAAACATTAATTGTGCAGTAGGAATAAACATTTACAGGTGGTCCTCCTGGACTCAGTCCTTTTTGCTCTAGTCACTTTCACTGGTCTCAGCAATTAAGTTTAAACATTTATTATTTTTGTCAACTGTGGTGGTATCATGAAAACTGGTCAGTTGAGCATTATTTTCCATATACCACCAAGCAAAAGGAAAAACAATACATTTGTTTGATGCAACAAAGAATCAACAGTTTCATCCTTTCTTTTTCTAAGGTAGAACAAATAAAAACACCATTGTCATTTTGTGGTTCCAACTTTCCATCTAGCCATTATTTCCATTTTGGTTTGTGGCTACGTTTCAGCAACCTTTCATATATCTCTCCAGCCATGTCTGCGGTATACCTGTTTCTTCCTGCGCTAGTCTTCTTGAGGTTGGTTGTCACATAGAAATCATCAGACCTAATGTTGATGTTGTACTAAAGGCACTTGCTCTAAGCAGAGATTAACAAGGCAGCATGGCCTTCAAGTTTTTCCAACCCCTATCTTCTCCTTTAGCTTTATGACATAGTTTATAGTGCTCTGCATGTTAGAATCTGTTTCTGTAAAAGCAGATTTAATTCTGTTGGTGCAATTCTGAGGTTCCTTCACCATCTTCATTAGATCTTTAATTATGTCCATGATAGGGTTAGCTAAAACTTTTCAGTTGATTGTATGATTAATCTGGAGCTGCACACCAGATGGATGTTTCAGTCTCCTCCACGTTATGCTGCAGGTTAGCGACAGGTTGGCCATAAAAAGCCTGCAGCACAAAAAGTACAGTAAAACAGAGCCATCTTTACTGATAATTCCCGGGGCCATCATCAGTGTGGTGGCATAGCAGAAATGTGAGAATGTAGGCCTTCCAATGGCAAAGGATTATGTTATCCTGTACAGCAGATTTATCATATGCTTTAAAGTTATTTGACGATCTAACAACTAGCAGAATTAAGTACCAATGATGCCACCAACGTCAGCACCAGAAGAAAATCTGCTTTATTCACTCCTCATCCCCTTCTCCTCTTTTTCCTTCATCTGTCCATAACCAAGTATTTGAGGTGCTGCAATATTCCCCCCGCTTCCAGCTGACTGAAGACTGAAATGGGCTATGTAATGGTGACCCCCTACCAGCTGACTGAAGACTGAAATGGGCTATGTAATGGTGACTTCTGAAGAGCTATTGTATCATTGTAAGATGCCCTCGCTTATTCAATGGCCCATCTGTCTGCAAGGAAACATATGCCCTAGCACCCTTGACAACACAATCTCTGATCTTTAAGGATATTAGTCCAGGTTCACAAATTAACCCATGTGGGTCCAGCTAGTTGGCATCTAATAACTTGTATCTATAAAACCAGTTGAATAACATGATGCATAAACAGCAACATTTCTAGGTTTTTTGGGGGGTACTTTGTAAAAAATTAACAGGCGTTGTGATTTGGAGGCCACAATGCACAAGAAAGTTGTTTCACTTTAAGAGGAGATTGAATATACTACTCTGATGTTTTTCAGTATTCCTACAGATATGAGTGTAATATCATAATATTTAATAATTTACTAAATAAAGGATTTAACATTTTAAATGCAGATCTGTGGTTGTAAAACATGAAACCTCAAAAAAAATGGAAATCCAGTCACAATATAGTGTAGCAGAGCACCAAGATATAATATCGTGCTGATACAAACATTGCTATAAGCACAATAAATATTTACCATCCTTCTTCCTGTGCCCTTTTAAATACCCCTTTAATAAGATATTTGTGAATTCTGAGAAAACTGCCTTTTTATGGTAATACAAAGGTCAGTACAGATTTTATGTTCAGTTAAAAATATTTTTGAAAGCCCAAAACCTTAAAAAAAAAAAAAGAAAAGAAAAAAGATTAAAACCAAATGACTTAAGAAAATCTCCTGCCAGAGACTACAAGAAAAAAAAGGAATCAATTTTTGGCTGCTTTCCCATTTTCAATCTGCCCAATTCTGCATTCTGTCAATGTTCTCCTGTGATCTCTCTATTATATGTTTTTGTCCTTCAAGGCACAGTCCCATTTAACAATAAGTTCTAATCAGCACACAGGGTGCTGTAAAACAAAGAATGGCGCTTAATCTTGGAACAAATGTCAGATACATACGGATTTCCCTATTTGCAGATGATGTGATGCCATATCCGTTCTTGTGGATCATTTTTAAGATGTGAACTTACGGACTATTGGACTAACACTAGTAAAGGTCAGTAGAGATATTAGAGCGTCTATTGAACAATTAACAATGGGATTACCATTGATAGATGAATAAAACTCACAGCCAAAGGCTTTTTTAGAGGACAATAGACAGTGAGTCTGTATACAGACAATATCTATTGTTGTTTCTTTTTAAAAAACATTAAAAAATGCCAGAGGTGAAGTGTCAGCTTGGATACTGATAATTTGAATGGCATTGGTAAGAGTTTCCTTAGAGCCTGGTTCAAGAACTAATGGGTTGGTACTTGCATGAAATAAGAGGAGTCCCTAAGGGGTTATATATAATTTTATATCCGTTTCATTTTGGACTTGCTAATCATGATAAGCAAAAGATAGCCGCAATGACATATAGTAGGAAAGATCTAAGCAGTACCTGTATGCGTCCTCTGGTGAGCTTTCAAATGTGAACTCTTCGTGTAGACTTTCCGACAGCCATTAAATTGGCACCGATGAACCCTTTTCTTGTTTTCAGGGGATGCTTCCCCCGAGCCACCGGCCTGCTCACTGTCGCTGAGGGCACACTTTGACGTAACGGCAGACGATGCAGACTCTGTTGCCTTTCCCGAGCTGATAGAGGCTTTTTTGGCCACAAGTTTTAACGTAACAGTGCCGTCCAGTGAAGATAGGGACTGGGGAGTTTTGACTAGATGCCTACTGAGTTCTGGAGAGGATGGTGGGGTTAGAGAAGTTACTGCATTGAGTTGCGCTTGGTTTACGGATGTGTAGCACTCCGAAGAGGAACTAGCGGGCTGTAGACTAACGCACGTTTCGGATAGCAGTTTGTCTTGCGAAAGCAACACGTCCATGCTAGGACGCTTCTCGTATGTGCTAATGTCCACAGGAATTACAATGGGATCAAGCTTTCGGGCATTGCCTTCGGTGCCGTGAGCAATAGAGGTGTTAAGAAAACAGTCAATATCTTCCCCAAAGGTCTCTGTCATTTTCTTAGGTTCTGTTTGCAAATACCGTTCCAACTCCAGACATGTCTAGAAATAAAACAGAAGAGTAATTTTATAAAATGATTAGGATACACAATAAACACAGGATTAAGACATGCTAAAAGTTGTTTTTTTTTAAAGAAAAAATTGTAGAATTCCAGAACATAGATATATATATATAACAGAGGAGTATACTTGCCAACCATTTTGGATTTCTAGCGACAGGCCTTATTTTTTGACATTTTGATTGTGTATCATGCTGAGCAAGGATTTATTGCGGGTCTTTAACACAATTCCCTATGTAGATTCTAAAGAATTATCATGAATCCTTGACACGCAAACACAATTCAACTGACTATACAACTGTGTATCAGTCTGCGGCATGCTACTTGGCGCATTATATTCTTTTGTCTCCCACAGCAGTTCATCCCATATACAGAGTAGAAATTTGTTCGCTCTTGAATAACACCGCAAGGACGCAGTTAAATATGTTTATAGTATTTAGAATTAAGCTTCCGTGCTCTCTTTGCCACCAGGACGAAGAGGGCTCACAGCATCTGTTTGCTTATATACCATAAATTATTTATTTTTTTCTACCAAAATATTGCAGTAAGGCATTCCGTGAATATCTGAAAGGCTGAGATAACTTTTTGACTGCTTACAGTTTTCTATAACAGCTCATAACAATTTCTCAGAGGAATTAAGGAAACAGAATGGCGCATTCCAATTTATCTGGAACCGGCTCTAAACACGTTGTCAAAAAAAAAAAATAAGAAGAAATTACAAATGGCCTGCTTCTTTCATTGACAAATGGAGCGGGATTTCGCTTTCCAAGGAAGTATAACGTGCAAAATTAACATGATATTAACTTTAGGTAATGGTTAGCAAGCTGACAATAACCGCTTTTTGCAAAACATAATGGATACCCAGAGACAATACGGAACTCCGATATTTCTCCTCTGAGCTTAAATGCTTAGGAAAATCAGCTATTTTGTGGTTATTAAAATGGTTGCCCTGGGCCAGTCTAATATGACGGAGATTTAGAAGCTGACATAGTGAGAGTTGAAATTTTAATGAATTGCTATGTGAGAGCTACTCCATAATGTTTCATGCAACTCAAATCTGAAAGGTTCAGGGAAAAAATATGGACACACAAATACACAAGTCCATCTGAATGAAAAAAAAATACTGTTTTTTCATAGCCCTGTATACGGCATACATAAAAGAACATTCTCACATCCCATAGAGTCTAAAGAAATTATTTGTCATAAAATTGATTATTTTTTTTCAGGCAGGGACATTACTCCAAGTATAATATTGAGTTTCCTGGGGTTTAAATAACTCTTTCAGTACCAATATAAAACATACATGCTGGCATTCGCGCTCCCGCTGGAGAAACTAATTATTTATTACCTGCAATGGAAAAAAAAAACCCACAGAGGTGGTAGAACAATTCAGGTACCGTAGAAATGATTCAAACATCAATATATCATGAAAATGGAAAACTACCGAAGTGTGCAGCCAGAATGAGAAAAGAAATGCAAAAGCATTTGTAAAAGTGATAATTATGCATTAGCCGATTATCGCGTTTGCTGCTATTGGACATGCAGTCTTTAGAAGCAGCAAAACAGTGAGCTGTCCATGGTATGTGGGATGAACAGTGAGATGCCGTTCCCGCTCCTAGAACAAAGATCACGCATACCCAATTATATTACTGGAAGGCAATACAGATTAGAACCACACATAAAATTAGGGAAATTGTCTATACAGTCCATATACAGTATATCACCAAAGCAATTACAAACTACGGATACATAGAAGTTCACAAAATATTGTAAAAAAAAACCCCCAAAAAACAAAACAAAAGATGAACAATACACACTAGAGGTAATTGGTTCTCAAGTCTACCAGTGGGAGCCATCAGGGTCTTATTTCCATGAGAGTTGTCTGACTAATGGCCCAACAACAGGACGATACCCTCCAAGCTTTTTCATGGCCCCTGTGAAAAGGTTTTATTGCATTGCATTGTTAATTACATTTATCACCCCTCAAGTTAATGCAACCCTTACACTATATGACTATATCAACTTTAGAAATGCCAGGCAACACTGATTGACCATCGTCTTTCCATAAACAAATTGAAAAAAGTCATGAAACACAACGATGAAAAGATATCCATTGGAAACCACTGGTTCAGGGTTCCCTTCTAACTTAGACCGTTGTTCCCTTGTCTACTTACAGTCTAACAAGATCTGTAATTAATTATTTTTTATTCAATCCATAAATAATCAGTATAAAATTAAATGTATAAAACAAACAAAAAATCCTAAACTAGCTCATCTTGTTTTGAGAATAAAAAATATGACTGATGGTTTGGTGAGGATGATCCCGCCAATACAAATCGACGTATGCCATATATATATATATATATATATATATATATATAGTAAGGTATGTCCCTAATACATAATAATGATGATAAAGGGGATAATATTATAGAACAATAATTGAAATCACAAAACCTGTAGAAAAAGATGTATTTGTGATTGTATCATCTGTGGTTATAGAAAATCAGTCTTTGGTACACGGAACATTAACAAAATAACTTATTCTGTGTAATTTTGTAAATGTTTTAATTAGTGTTTGTATAAGATGCCGAAACAATAATACAAATAGTCTCGAGATCCACTTGGCAGCGTGAGATCAAGGTTAATATACGTTATGTGCCATAAAATACTTATTTCATACATTTCAATTTTACACACCAGGTACGGGATTTTTTTTTTAGAACAATAGAAAAAGGACAAAGTCTCTTGCATGGGGGATGAATTATTAGAATTCTTTAAATGGTGTAATGGGTCGCCATAGTAACTGAATACCCACTCCATCAAATGCATAGGCTGATACTGCAGCTATGAGGCTGCATAGAACATCTTTTCTTTAATTCGCATATTCGCTATAACAAAGGTTTTAAAGATCCTTTATTTAATAAGATTAACAATAATTTATAAGTAAATGGCAGCTAAACATATAACTGCCTATGTGGTAGGGTAACTGCATGGATTTGCCTCTAATATCCATTACAGAAATAAAATTAAAAAAAATACTCAATAGTCTGCCCTAAGGACATGACCTATGGAGTCTGGAAGGCTTACATTTTTCTCTATAGTATACTTTATAGCTGCGTTGTCTAAGAAACATATAAAGACTAAACGCTGACCTTTATTATATACCGTACTTAAATCCATTTTTAGATGATGAGGCTTGGCAGTAAAGCTGTAGCTTCAATTTACTGAGTTTATTAAGCATGGTGAAGGGTAATTATTGACACCTTCCTCTGGTCGGCTGTTTTGGCCAGCCCTGCATAATGCATAATTCAATTGATAAGGTGACTTTTAAGATACTTAATTGCGTATGGTTAAAAATAAGGAACACTCAAACCACATGTATATTCTGCCTTATGGGGTCTTCAGCCTTGAGGACTGCCAGTGTATTAGAAGAATTGATTCTCAGCTAGAGAACGTCTGTACAGTAAAACGGTAGAATAAAACCCTCCTTTATATTTTACTTACTTACCATGGAAACGGTTCATATTTAACTGTTTTGTCTAATGGGGTCAATGTTGATCAATAAAATTATTGAATTTACTAAATACATGCGTGCATACATATACACACACACGCTTGCTCAAAGCATGCAGGATGTACTCATATTCAATCACAGGGGTTAATTAAAGGGGCTGTGCAGATTATGGCTGCCTGTTTTTTGCTTACTCCCTTTGGAATTGGCTTGAATTTCCTCTCTCATAATATGCAAATTAAATAAACTCCATTGCAGACAGTGACGTGATCTGATATACAGGCTAATGGCCACTGAATTACGCTCAAGTATACCTTGACAGGGGGTCTCAGCCCAATAAGATGGGAACATGCATTCCCTCTAACAAAAGTGTGCAGCTGTCACCAGGAGTACGGGGGAGACTGTGGGTCTGCGGTTTAATAAAATGACAACTTAATGGGAAAAGAAAAGTCTTACTCTGAGAAGTATATTAAAGTGTACTGAACTGAGAAATGAGAGATCCTTTTGCGGGGATGGAAACAAGCGTAGCTTACAAAACGCTGACAACATTTCCAGAATTCTGGTGAATTACAACACTTTAAGAATGAATAAAAAGTTGGCTATGAAAGTTCAAAAGTATCTACAGAGAAAGTTAAGAGTGCTTCAGTTATCTTCCTATTAAGTAAATGTCTGTAATGACGTCACACAATTAGGATTACCGGTAATCATTATTTACTTAAGTTCGAAAGACTGATCTGGGGCCATCTTTGACATGGGGCTAAGGTCCAGGCACGCATCAGCTACCCCTTGATGTTCCTTTGTTCCTTTGCCCCCTACGATAAAGACAATGGCTGTTGGAATCCTGTCATCTAGTCTGCAGCTGTGTATTCAGTGTGCTGCCTATAGGAAAGAACACCAGGCAGGAACCTATGCCAGAAAACAGTAGGCAGGCTACAAAGGATGATTTGATAAACTCCCCATTACCATTTAACAAGGCCTGGTATTGATCCACATTATGATGCTCATCTTAAATTTACTCAGACTCCAGACGTATAATCCTAATGACACACAAGCAACTTAAAACACAAATGTTGTTTAAAGAGCCCCACCTAAAAGCATATATACGTTTGTATAATTAGATATTATTATTGTCTGCCCTCAAAGATGAGGGTGGCAATTAACCCAAACTTTGATATTGACTTTTCCTAGTGTTAGAAGATGGTGTAAGAGGTCTACAGAGAAGTACAAGGTAGGCATCAAAGAAGCAACTGGTACACTACATCTGCTTTTTACTAGAGTTGATATAAGTTGATAGAGTTGATATAAGCCAGATAAACGAATCTAAGCTTGTTGTTGAAAGGCTAGAGATTGAATTGAACACGCATTGCATGGCATAAAGCTATTCTGAATTTAAAGCAAGACCATCTGCCAAATAATTATTAAGGTTTTTACACCAGGTGGCAAGTATGGTTGAGGTTATGGGATCCTGCTGGGTTAAGGGTGGAGGGATGGGGTACATGTCCATGAACACTTTGTATTCCTTTTTCTACAAGCATGTGTAAAGTATGTGTTCACTAATAGAATACTTTTCCTTTTTTCTTTTATTAAGATCCAAAGTTTGGGGGGTTGCCTTATAATCAGGATTATCTTATAATTGAGCAAATAAGGTATAAATAACCTGGTGCTATATGAGGATGGATTATTCTGTCTGCCAGTGATGTAAGGGAGTACCTGCCATCACGTAATGGCATGCTGTGTACCAAGGGTACCACAAAAACAACAATTCTTTATTTAGCAAACCATATTGTTTTTCCGGCTTAGCAAACAGTACTCAACCTTCTGGCAAATGAATAATGGAGACTAGTGCCCTTGAGAGAGTATAGACTTGATTATTTATTCATAGTCTGTAGGAGGTTAGAATTCATAACTAAAATCTCACAAATTGGTTTGATGTTGAATTTTGTAGATTACGGGCACATGGTAAGAAAACACTGAACAATCAAATTCCCAGTCTTGTTAAAGGTCTCGAGGGATACTAAAGCTTTTATAGAACTGGTTTCCAACAAGATTGCATGACATAAATGGGTTATTTAGTTGTGATAAAGTGATTGCCTTTGCTCAGTCTGAATCATTTCATCTATTTCCAGGCGTATGTATTAAGGTAATTAACCCGACATGGTTTAAAAGAGTGACAGATTCCACCTATACATTTTGCTATCCTAAATGGTCAGGGAATGTACCGTAAATGCTTGATTATAAGACGACCCCCTCTAAACGGAGTCTTATTGAAATAAAAAATTAAAACGCCTTATAAGATGATTCTATTGGAAATACCACTGTTTTTGCCACACTCATACGCACACTTACACTCTGCCACACTCTCATAAGCAAACTTACACTCTGTCACACACTCATACGCACACTTACACTCTGCCCACACTCTCATAAGCAAACTTACACTCTGTGACACACTTGATACGCACACTTACACGCTGCCCACACTCTCATAAGCAAGCTTACACTCTGTGACACACTGATACGCACACTTACACGCTGCCACACTCTCATAAGCAAACTTACACTCTGTCACACACTCATACGCACACTTACACGCTGCCACACTCTCATAAGCAAACTTACACTCTGTCACACACTCATACGCACACTTACACTCTGCCACGCTCTCATATGCAAACTTACACTCTGTCACTCACTTATGCACACATTTATGTAAGGGGTAATAAAGTAGGTTTTTTAAGGACAGACAGGGCTTTCCGATACTTAACCATTTGTTTACTGTTTAAAATGCAATAAAGGATGTGAAAATAATAAAAGAAATTGTTTTTATTACTTTATTTTCTGATTATTTTCAGGGACACAGTTTCTCTATCTCCTCTCTCTCTAACACAAGATCAAAGTCTGTCAGTAAGAGAGGGAGGATTTTTAACAATGCATGTGATCACTGTGATTGATTTTCACAGTGAACACATGAATACATTAGAAAAATAATGGTTAATCCTGGTCCGCTTAACTCTTAAGGCAACCAGGATTGGAAAAAGATTAGTTACTCAAATAATGAAATGTATTCTATAAAACTTTAGTACACAATTAGAAACATTCTACTATATATACTGGTATGTACTGTATGCATTCGTAATTATTCTTTTCATATCAAAAATGAAGGTTCTAGTAACATGAATTTGTTTAAAATTGACTTTTACTTTCAAAAAAGTGTTGTGGTTGTACAAAAAATGTAAAAGTTTTTAGGACTTTCCACAAATACATTACACATTTCCAGAGGCTCAACTTTGTCGTATGTAGAACACAACAGACATGAAACCGGTCTCCACAGAACACAAAAACAAACAGGGTCTCCACAAAATGGAAAGATTTCCAAAGTATGCTGTGCCAAAAAAAAAATCCATTAACTCTTTAAGTCAACCAAATTTATTTTACTTTATTATTGCAATTACCGCCGTAAAATATTAAGGCCCAGACTAAGGACAAACCGACAGAAGCATTGAGTGGAACTATTTATGTGAACGTCTTTTGCTGACTTTCTTAATTCCATTTTTTATCTTTAATCCATTATGAATGGATGCTATTATGTCCATGGCGAAGGTTCGCTGCTCATCAAAAGTAACTTAAGTGCAATTAGATGTTGAATTGATGCTACTTGAGGATAACAACTGGCTGTTAAGCTCCTCTGTTTTAATGGTGTTTACTGTAAGTGCTTTTCACCGAAAGGGCACAAACAATGCATAACTAAATTGCTATAAAGTACTATGGGAGCACAACAGTATTATAAAATAAAAAGTACCAGGCAGAGCCGTTTTGTCCATGGTGGTAAGCGGGGCTGTAGCCATGGGACCTGGCGTTAAGAAGAGTCCTATACTGCATCTGAACACCTTCTATAGGCCTTAGTGAATGCCCTTGGGAACAGCAATTATAGTTTCAAATTATAATATAATAATATTCTTACAAGTTTATCAACAAAATATTAAACGTATTAGGAAAAACCAAGGAACATAACATTTCTGTGTAAATGGGAGCGTTTCTAGAAAGTTTTCGACAAAACTATCTATTTACAAGTAAATCAGATGAATTACAGTTTAACTGCAATCAAATAGTGCCACTTGTGCCTAATTAAGCATTATATATGATTTTTTTTTTCCTGTTGAATATTTGCCATAGTTAATGATTTTGTAGAAATACCAGATTAAATACTTAAATTACTCTTCATCCAAGGGCATTTTTCAATTCAGTTTTTTATTATTGCTGGCTTTTAACTAATTACTTGGGCACGGTTCTTGCTAATCTGTTTCTGGGCTTTGCAGCTAGACTGCACAAGGCAGGAGTCTGGCTGATCTCAGAATAACCGCATAGCATTTTCCCCCCCCAAAGTCCCTTCCAGACTGGTCTAGTTCTCCAGCAACCTGTAATTATCCACATCTCCTCTAGACTCTTCCCACTGTCTTTGCACCTGTGTCAGTTCGAGAAAGCAGCTGGCAGAGCGCCATGCGCGACTGCTGGCCTTCCACCCAATTTTAACCCTTTATCTGAGCCGCCTGCAATATATTTTGCTAGTTTATAAGATGTTCCAAATATTAGGATAATGGGGCGTCTAGGTGGCTCGAATCTATTGTAGGACACGGCTTGATTTTTACAACTTACGCATTTTGTACTCTTATCTATCTTGGCCCATTTTATCCTCAGAGTTGTCCTTGATCTCATAATAATTGACGATTTGCCTTTATCATCCTCTATTGAAACCAAACCAATAAAAGTATGTATATACAGGGAATCACGTTATCTTATCTACACATAAAGGCATTTGACTATTTAATTTCCAATTCAAAAACATCGATAGAAAGAAAAAAATACACCACAATTAAAACATAGTAGAATGTTTGGTTTTCATTCTTTAAGCCAGTTTTCTAAAGTTTTATTATAGAATAAATTTTTTGAATAACTAATCTTTTTTTTCAATCTAAAAATGCTTTATACTGTCACGACTACAACTCATACCTTCAAAGAAGTATATGAGATCAGTTTGCTGCTACATTCAGTACGTTAGAACCCACCTATGTGCAAATACATATTTGTAATTTAGCCCCGATTACTATGCTATTTTAACATTATCTACCATGTCAATATACAAGCAATTCAGAAGTGTTCGGCAGCTTCCTAAACCTGCTCCGGAAATGAATTACAAGCACCCATGACGCTTTTGTGGCAAAATAACGTAAAATAAACTACACTACTTCTAAAAACAAAAACAATCAATTACAATCAGGAATATATATTGTTTTCTTAATATTACAAGCAGATCTAGAAGCATATCATTTCCTTTTTTTGCAAGAAAATTGTGGTTCCAGCAAATTGATTCATAATATGATAGGGCAACCCTGACATCAGTCTCCCAAGTTAATGGATGGTAAAGTTTATGTGTAGAAATGTCGCTGATTTAAGAATGCATGTTGTAGGGCCTGCCAATCTCTACTTGCAGGAGAAGATCAAGCAGTTGATCCTTAGTAAGGATAATGAGTTAAAAACGGCAATTTGACTCAATTCAGAGCTGAACCCAACAGCACCCCTTTGTGCTTTCTTATACCGACACGCAAGACCCCATCAGTGACTAGGAGATGCCAAGCCACTCTGCTAAGTGTTTCTCAGAAACCCACTGCGAGGGTAAAATATGGCCTTATTTTAGAACATGACTGCTACTTTAAAATAGAAATAATTACGTTACAACCATGTAAAGGACATAACTAAGCCATACCCCCTTTCCCGACAACTGCTTGAAGAGGCAAGTACCATATATGTGTATATATATATATTGTATCGACCAGTCATTATGTTAGAAAATGTTAGCATAATACATCTACTAATTCTTTTGCCCCAATGCTTCATGGAAACATCCTTTGTGGCAGGTGTGTTACCCTAAATCTGTACATGAAATCAAGCTATAAAATAACGATTTGTACAAAAAAATGTGTGGTTTACCAGTGATGTCATAAATCATCTTGTTGAAAGGAGACATTTAGAAAGTATATTTTTTGGAGCGGAGACAAGGTTGCCGCTTCTGTGCCGTGACTGTGGAAAAGGTTTAATGTCCCTGTAGGAGTTTCTTTTAATCATTACAAGTGATTTTAACCTTGCTTTGAAAATGCCTTTTAGGTCCCTGGGGTGTTTTAATAACTAATCTCTCAATGTTGTGGAAACATACTGCACAACATTTTCAGATCAGGACCCTTGAACCACTAACTGATGACAGGGAGTCATAAGGAAGCAGAAAACATAGCATTTAAGAAATGCCGATTATTCAGCTCTGGGTTTACCAAACAGAGTTTCTTTCAAAAAAGTGTACAAATCTTCTTCTTAATTCTTTAATTTTTTTTTATTGTACAAGGCCAGCTAGAAAAACGGAGGAAACGTTCATTGGAAAAAGCAATTCTGGATTTTACCTGTATACATTTACTACGTCTTTTTCAAAATAATAATAGTTATTTATATTGTTTCAGCAATCTGGACCTGGAATAACATATATATGGAATATATTTGGGGCCTAAATATACTGAATACTGAAATTATGTTAAAATAATCTTTCAAAATTGCTCCCCATACGGAAGTATTGCATAAATTCATTACAGAAGTGTGCCATATAAGCCTTGTAAGTCAAAACACAGATCACAATGAGTAAAAGATATATTTATAGATTAAAATTGATACCAAATGCACATGACAATGTTTACACGCTGATGGAAGTAAGACATTACATTAGTAAGGCATGTCGTATTATAGCTTTCTTCGTGCGCAAACACAGCAAGCTCACGTCACATGGGGGAAAACTCACACCTCTGGGGGTTCATCATTATTTATAATCAGGTGACCAAGCTTAGTTCTCAAAAGCACACTACCAAGGCAACATGTCTGTGACGTGTCAGGCTGGAGACAGTCTACTGAGACATGCTTAGAAGGCTACCATTGCTTAATATGCTGGGCTACTCTGGAACAAAACGTAGAACTCATTTAATTATAGTACCGTATTTTCCGGCGTATACGACGACTGGGCATATAAGACGACCCCTAACTTTTCCAGTTAAAATATAGAGTTTGGGCTATACTCGCCGTACAAGACTACCCATCTACCCAGTATACAACAACCAGCCAATCACAGCAAGCGATGTACCTTACCGGTGATTGGCTGGTTGTTGTATACAAAGTCTGCTTGGATTGGGTGGGTCAGCTCTCCCTAACATATGCCTGTCCACACACACATGTATAGACATACACTGCCCTCACACACCCCTTCCTTTACACACATATACACGTACACACCAGCTTACAAACACACATATACACATACACTGCCCATACACAGACATATACATACATACACTGCCCTTACACACACACACATATATATCTACACATACTAACATACGCCTGTCCATACATACACATTTATACACTGCCCTCACCACACACCCCTGCCTTTACACATACACATATATGTATATATATTTACACACACCAGCTTACAAATACCTACACTGCACTTACACACACCTGACCATACACATACACTGACCATCTCACACCAACATATATACACATACACTGCACTCACACCCCTTTCTCCTCATCTCTTACCTTTCTCATCTTCTTTCTTCCATCCAGTTGTGGGAGCGCGAGGTCTGTCATTTCAGACCTCTGCTTTACTGCTCCCTCATCGATGCCGAGCGCCGGGATATGACGTCATCCCCGCGCTCGGCATCAATAGCCGGCGCATAGTGATTAAGGACCATGGAAGCCAAGGTCTGAAGTGCCAGACCTCAAGCTCCCTAATGTTGGGTTAGTTAGAGGGAGGTCGTGATCTCCCCAACCAGCCCTGCTCATCGGGCGCCCGCTGATCAGGGCTAGTTGGGGAGATCACGATCTTGCTCCTACCTCGGCGCGGCCCTGAAGACCGGCCCAGGGGAGGTGGCTTCTCCGCTCACCCCTCCCCTAGAAGATACGCTACAGTTTTAGGGGCTTTGTGATTCTCCCGCTCGGTAAGTTTCAGTACCTGGCGTATAAGACGACCCCCGACTTTTGAGAAGATTTTCATAGGTTAAAAAGTCGTCTTATACGCCGGAAAATACGGTAAATATTTTTGCATATGGTTTAGTTTTCTGCTTTGATAAAATGTTTATAACATGAAAAAAAACATTCAATACATCTAAAGATGTTAACTTTCTAAGGGGAATTATATTATTCTGTGTAGGAGCCCCAACAATTTCAGTATAACCTTCAAAATAAGTACAAGGGAATCCTTCGAACTTGTTGAAATACCCACCTACTGTTCTCAATTGAAGAGACGTTGTAATCCTGGTCTTCAGAGTTCACGAGGACAATTCTTAGGTACGTGATAACTAGACAGTTCACAATTTATAATAAATACTCTTTTAGTTAAAGGATGTTGTGTTACAGGTCATTCCAGATTAGAAATATTTTGACCCACTGCATCAAGTAAGCACAAGACCAGTGGGTCGTCTTTAAAAACTCCCAATTACTTGTAAGTAAGAAACTCAGAAGAAATCAGATTCTCCCAATTCTTGACCTCTACAAATCCATGCAGAATCAAAGCGAGACGCTGCCAAGAAAATGTTACAGAAGCTTTCAGCAAAATATGCTTCGAGATTTCCCCAAGCGTTGGAGCATTCAGTTTTTCTATTGTGGATGATTTGTTCACGTAATAAACTTTTCTTAGTGTTGTTGAAAGCCATCGTTGGTTTCTGAAAAGGCTTTTTCATGGTATGAAAAGGTAGTGAATTGAGCCCTGGGGTCATAACTAGAGCTGTGTAAACAGATGAAAGCGACAAATCGTATATATTACAAGCATTTTGGTTAGAAAAGCCATAAGTAGCAGGACGGGAAGCGTTACAGGCTATGATGAGAAATCTAGTTACTGTAGCTTTGTAAGCCAAAAAATGACTCTGCACTCAAATAAAGGGGAAGGTATATTCTTTTTATGCAAGGAACAACATGGGATATATATTTAAGACTGAGTGAATGTATACATCTAAGATTACATTTAACCACATTAGTTTCTAGATTACGGCTGTAGTATACTCCACTAGGCTATGAACTATTACCGAACCATCTGTCTAATGGCACTCAGGGGATAACAATACCAATTACTAATACCAGTTACCCTAGTTTAAGTTTTCTTATGGAAAAAATGCACAGCTAAATAGGTACAGTATATATGATTGAATACCACAAATTCCATATAACTTTGCGCTCATATGACTACATTACCAAAACCTTGGAAGAGCGTGTGCAGGTGTAGTAGGTGTAGGTGTGCATGTCTGTTCAGATTGCAGTCACCCATAATTTACTAATAAAGAACACTTTAGCTAAGAATTATATTTAGCACAGGTCAATGTGCCCCCCACCCTTTCTCCTGATTGTGATGGAAGCTTTATATATGTTTATTGGGTCAAAATAGTTTTCAGGTCCTTTGTTGTTGATTGAATTTGCAAAATCCCTCCTCTCTGCTTAATCCACTGGCTGGAAATCCACTTCCGTGAGAACTCGCCTTTTAGGATAACTACAGAATCTCCTGGACCCTTTAATGCGGATGCACACGTGCATGTAGGAAGGGGAGAGGCTTCCTGCTCACACACAAGGCCATCAAAACATGCACAGGCTCTCTTGTAAGTTAAAGGACACGTGAGCAAACGTTGCATCTGCTTACATTGTTTACATCCAAATACCAGATTCCATTGGGAGACTAGTCTATCCTATACTTTCTA
The DNA here is from genome assembly GCA_009364415.1 of Spea multiplicata. NCBI lineage: Eukaryota > Metazoa > Chordata > Amphibia > Anura > Pelobatidae > Spea > Spea multiplicata. The sequence goes on along the minus strand of VKOC01002363.1, from coordinate 6,666 downwards.
ATGTAACCTTTTCCGTACCAAGAATTCTTTAGTATCCTACCGTACCGTACGTTTTTTTGCTATTCTTACAATAGCACTCAAGATTCCCTTTTACCGTGTTTGATGTACATGCAAATAATAATAATTGTGAGTGCTGGTATATATTGTTTGCAATTTAGAGTAGATTTCTTTTCTCCACAGTAAGTGCCACTGATTTACAATGACCTAATTTATGTTCCGCAACATCCCCTGATTACAGACATACCTCAGATATTTTGGATTATTATAGATATTTTCAAGAGGGCCACATCAATTCTTTACATGGTACCTTTTAGGGCAGTATTTATAATACTTCCGGCTTAAGGGTTTTGGGGGTAGTTAATGGGGGTATCATTTTTACATGTAGTGCTAGAGCTTTATTTTATTTATTTTTTACTTATTTTGTTTATATTCCATAAGAGATCTTTTGTACATTTTATGTATTTCAGTGACATCACTGAGCTCACTGTATTTTTTTTATTTTTTATTTATATTTCATTAAATATATAATATTTTTTATATATACTTTTCCGTTTGTGAGGGAGAAAAGTTGTTTCTCACTTACTTACCTCTGATTTCTCCTTCGCTAATAGCAGTGCATGCTATTGGCCAGTAAGGGAGCAATGAGAGATCCCAACAGGGTCTTTCAAGACTCCAGTGGGTGTCAGTACGTTCAGGCATTCCTTGTGTAACAGTGTACTGGCGCTCGCACCGAGCATCATTAATACATGATCGGCCTGCAAGAAGCTTAATCTTTTTGGACGTATCTGAATGTCTACAGGGTACTGAAGGGGTTAAGAAAACAAAAATGAATTACATTCATAAGGACAGGTGGAATCAGGTTAATACAACTATTTTTCTTGGGTGGAATAAAACATGTAAATGGTTATATTTTGGAAATGAGTGTATATTCTGGATTTCAGGATGTGGATTTCAGAGTCTCTGAAGACATTTTTTTTTCTTATAAAAATTAATCACAACTTGTGTAGGGTCATACAGCTGGGTATTAAGAAAAAAAATGAGTGGCTAAAAATAATCCAGAGAGCCTGGGTGTGGTAGAAGTGTCACAAAATTGTGAAATTGAAAAATATTCAGCTGGGAAGAATAATTCAGAAAATAAAGAGATTGCCATCTAAAAACAAGCACTTGGCAGGCTTTGTGACAATAAAACTGCATTCTAGTTTACAGAATGGAGACAGATTGATAGCTATCCCTCCCAGTAGAGATAAGTGGGTTTTACGTGATAAGGTAATTAAACAATTCTCCTGATGGACATAAATCTGGCACGACTACAAAGAAAAGGACACAAATTAAATCAGTTCTCCCAAAATCAAGAAATAAAAACAACACGATATATTGGTGTATGTAAAACAAAAGAAAAAAAAAACTTAAATTAGCCTAACTAATCGCTTCCTAGTAAAGCTATTATCTGATAAGCAAAGCAGTGTATTAAAAGAATATATGTTTCAAGACCTAATTATATGGAGCTGGAATTAACAACAAATTTGTGCTGTCTAATAAAAATGAAATGTAACAGAGTGTGTTAAAGCCATTTAACGCTAAGGTTAGAAATCGTAAAATAAAAAGGCAAAAGAAACACATCATGAGAATTGAAATGAGAACAGCTTTAGAAGAACCATGTTTTTGTAGATAAGGCCACTAATTCTGCATTTTTTTTTTAAAATGCTGTTATAAAACTTTTACAAAGAACATGATGGGGTTTCATCAAAGCAGCGTGAGCTGTAAATAATTTTGAGTTAAAAGCTTTAATTTTATCAGTTGCAATTTTCTGACCAGAACTTTATCTGTTTCCATTACAGCGAGTAATAGTGCAGTATTGTTATTTGTAACATCTTCCCTTTAAAACATAAAACCTTTAAATAGCAAAGTATTTTTAGCATGTCTCATGTCTGTAGCAGTCACCTGCATTTAACCTCCGCACATGACCCTTTCCAATTCCCTTTGTTGCTTTTTAAGACTATGTCATCACAGTTGGCCACAGTTGGAATTCAACCTCAGATGACTCCATTCATCCACTGGTCTTCTGATTTGACCACAACTCCCTGAACTAGCAGCAGCTCTTAAAGAAAACAAATTGCTGAAAAGGCAAAGAAATGGAAAGTCTGATTGTAGAGGGTGAGTAATGGACATTTCAACACATCTCAGCAATGCTGCAGCGGATTAACCCTTATCATTAGCAGTCTTTTATGGCACCGAAGGAACCCTGAGGAAGCTGCAGTGAAGGAGAATAGCATAAGATCAAAACCACATTAAGCAAAGCAGGGATATTTGCTTGTGCTTCCCAACTACACACATTTACCAACAAATACAATTCTGAATTACATGTTTTCAATTTTGCTACTGCGATTTTTATAACAGATACCTGTGGTGACAAGAATTCTTGACTGCTACTCGTTTATGTGGCACATTTCTCAAGTCACGACTCTTACCTAGAAGGCAAGCTATGGAAGTTATAAGGAATGCTTATCAGGCACTTTGTGTTGCCCAATGTCTCAGTAACCTAACACCCATAGAAAGATATAATTTAGATGTGACCAACTAATTGGTCAGAAATGACAATAGCAGACACACCGATGGGCTTGCTTTACACTATACTGGACGCTTATATATATACGACCTGGTACCAAAAAGCAACAGGCAAACCAATCCTTTGCTACAAAGACTCATGCCTGGCGACTAATTTTTGATCTAGAAGCAAACTTTCAATTGCTATTTTTCTTTGTGTAAAGTAATTATGACACCATCAGTAAACAAATGATTTTTAAATGGACAACAACTATAAGGTAAAAGTGAATCTAATAGGATTTAAGTTTAATTCATACATTCAGAATCTATCACAGGGTTAAACATCAAACAGCATCAATAATTTCTGTATCTAAAGTATTAGCACTCACAAAAAAAAAAATGTTTCAAAAGTGAAACTGAACATACCTTTGAGAATGAACAAATTCATTAAAAACGAGTAAGGACTTATCTTAAAGTATCAAGGTTCATAAGTAGTATTTCTGCTTTCTGTAGGATCACAGATTACCAATTACTGAACCCCCACTTTGTACCCTTCAAGTTAAAAACAAGATCTAGTATCATTTGTTGCCTTGAGAAGCACCATTCATCCCTTCTGAGAAGAGTCCACCAGGTGTTCCAAAAGCCAAACTGATCCTCTGGATACAAACATCTGCTACTTTTTATAGAAAACAGAGGTGAGGATTCTACTTCTTACGAAAAAATCTCATCAGCAACTTTATCTATACAAAATACACAAATTGGAGAGAATACAGCCGCTAAATATGTTCTTTATGCTTTACTTTTTGGTTACAAATACTTATAGTATCTCTTGGCACCAGAAGTTTTTTGATACATTTTATTATTGTTGGTCCAATGTCTGGAATTCAAGCTGTGTTAGCGATCTCCTAATTTACAAATCTTTAAAACCTCAAAGGAGCCTTATACACAGTTGCCTTATTTTGGTAACTATGTTAATTGCATGTTCCAAAAATGCAGCTTAAAAATTGCCATCAAACTACAGAAACTGTTTTTGTGACTAATAATCTAAACCTAACAGCAGTCCAGATTTTTTCTGGTGGATTTGCAAAATAAACCTATTTTTCCCAAACGAAAGTGTCTAAGAATTACTGGTTTCTTACATACTCCATCTGCATTTCTGCAAAGCGCCGGGCCAACTCCATGCACAGCTGGAACATAACAGTATTGAAAAATATAAAAAAGTAGGTAATTTGTTAAATACAAGGGTCAGCAGCACATTAATTTGTCAAAGCATGTGACAAGCTAGGTCACTTGTGGGTTTTATTTTAGGTTTTAGGTCTTTTATCCTAGCATGTAAGTGCTGTGTCTTTCATATTAGTGTCAATAAAGGGTGCTTAAGAAGGGTTAATTCTCCGTGTATGTTCTTAATTCTGGCTTCTAGGTCTTTGTAGCTCTATCAAGGTGAAATTGACTTGTCATGTTTGTATTATCTTCAAAAGCAATGGGGCAGAGGAAGGGAGTGTAAAGAAACCCAGTGACAGATGGATGGGATGCCAGGTGTCCAAATGGAGCAGCTTATGGTTAATTGGTAAGTAAGCAGCACAGTCAGTGTCCTGAATCCCACTCCACTTTCTGGTAAATGATGCATGGCCGATAACCCTAGAATAGGCACATCTGCACAAATTAAAAGCACTCACGTACCTGCTGAAATGAAGACCAAATTTATTGATTTAATGACAGAGAGGGCCGTCACAAAAGCATTCGATGAATACATATGGAAAATTGAAACCATCTGAATTTGCATGTCAGGATTTGAAACGACGCCACAGCATGTAACCAAATGCAGATAAACAGGACTGTGATTCCACTTCCTTTTAGCTGGCTAATGTTACACATACACCACCTTGATACATTGTCTGTTGTATCTTCCTACACATTATCAAACTGATGTATGGAAATATTTCCAGTAATGTGGAATTCTGCGTCTATGAATATTTTCTCAGGATCTTGTATCGTCAACCAGTAATCATTGTTTTATCTTTGCGTTTATGCAAATCTGTAGACATAGTCAAATAAGTCTACAGGACATAAAAATAAATATAAAAAAAACCCCAACTGGTATAATTTAAAATAACATAAATAATCCCATTCCCTTCAACACCTTCCTTTATTAGTGCGTGAAGAGAGTTTACGATTATTATTTCTGGAAGAATATAAATATCAGCGAGTTCCAACAATATCAGAAGTGTTAAGAAGTGTAAAACTTATTACATAGACCACTACTGTAAAGTTCACAGCTTTCCACCTTTTAGTTTCTTACGTTGCTTCCGATTTCCTCCCTTGTGTAGATTCAGAGCGTCAATATGAATATTGCATGGGGTACTACTTCTAGACTGTTTATTTTTTTATTTTAATTCAAGTCATTTTAAAAGGTATTTTTAGTAATCTTCATATTTGGGGTGCTTGAATGAAAGGTCACTGCAGTCAACAAAGCCATGTTTCTCAAATGCAGTGTTGGCTTCCACCAATGCGTTCATCAGCAACCAAAACGAGTTCTAGGATTGAGCTGAGAACATTACAACCAGAAATAATGCACCAATTTGATGGGTTACCTGCATATAGAAACTGGAACAGCCAAACAGAAAGAGAGAGATTTATAAGTCAAGGCCGGGTTTAGCAATAAACAAATTAATACATAAATGTCAATGCTAGTGCCTTAGTCTTTGGAATATTCTATAGACACTCTACTTTTTTTATTCTTAAGTCATTCACACTGGAGCCTGGATTCCTCAAGCATCTGCAAATGCTTGACCTATGTGCTAGGAGAACGCCTTCTAATTCTTTACTTACACAGCAGCGCAGAATTTTGGATATATTCCGAAAGTTAGGCTTTTTTACATTATGAAACCTGAAATGTGGCAAAAAGTATGTATATAGGTATTTTATATATTATACACGCGTGTATCTTTTTTTTTACCAGTGAATACTATTGTAGAGGTTTATTTAGCATAATGGACTTTAAAAAAGGATTCCAGGTGATACTCACTCCAATGCCACAGGGCAGAGATAACATTTTTAAGCGCATGTACAGTATGTTACAGTGGGCTGGCATCTTTAAATCTTGTCTTTTGCATAACAAGGCATTAGCAGATAATCACCTTCCTATAACTCATTACATAAGCCCAGAGGCACATTGGACTGCTTCGGCAAAACTGCACATTTCCAGACTGCCTTTGTGCAGCTTTGTAATGCAGTTTTATCAAAAATGGATTACAATTGATTAGCACTCTGTTAAAAATGCATGGTAAATTGCTATGCAAATGAAAGCAATTAGGCCATTAAAACCATGAAAAGATATGCAAGTTACTGGTAATTCTGCACTGAAATAGAAAACGAATTTTCAGCATTTTCTATGGTTTGTATAAAAAGGTGCACTCTTATTTAGAATATAATTACAGATGCAATTAAGGAAAATGTCACTCCATTTCTTTAGCTCCGATTCACATGAGTGTGCCAATCACGTTTCTTCATATCAATTTATGGATAACGTTCTTATTGTTAATTTCTTATAATATTGGCCCATTGGGCTCTACAGATTTATTTTTTTTTTTAAATTTCGCTGTTGTAGTACGGGCACTTTTTTTCACTTGTCCTCACGATTGCACTTTTTTCTTTTGTGTCAATAAGCAGATATTTGCATATAGTTTTTGGTTTTTGTGTGAAATTTTTTGGAACACGATATGAGTACCGCACCAGCATAAGGGCTACATGCATTTGGACTGATTCAAGGATTTAACACATTGGAAATGCCACAGTAAGATTTGGGCTTTTTTGGTGGGAGAGACGGTGATGCCTTATGGCTCTCATCTTGAAGAATTCAGTGGTCTCCTCATTGTAGCTTGAGGAGAACCGAGAAGAGCCAGCCCTCCTTTAGACTATTGTCTGGGAGGTAAGGAAGGAGAGGCAAATCACTTCGAGGAGTGCCTCCTCAGAAGATTTATCACTCCGGCTACCTCTGTGGCTCTCACTCAAGCAACTTGGAGAACACTCACTTTCTTCACATTGAACCATGGCACCTTGGGCTTCAATAAATAAAAAATGGCCCTTATAAAACCATCTGGTACAAGCCACATGACTTATAAC
>VKOC01002361.1:0-25722 GCA_009364415.1 Spea multiplicata | reverse complement strand
GTTTCAGATAGCATGGATGTGTAAGTGTTGGGGAATAGCTTAGCATATGGAGTCCGTAATCACATTCCTTTCATGCCCAGATTCCAGCATGTAGTGGCTGCCTAGGCATGATAGGAGTCTGATTGCTGTTATAAATTATTTTTTGGTCCAACTTCGGTGTGTTAACACTTTTATTGGACAGAATAATTCAATGACAGTATTAATATATATATAATTGCAAACAGCAATCACACTCCTATCATGCTAAGTCAGCCAGCACATGCTAGAACCTGGGCATGATAGGATTGTGATTGTTGTTATATGTTTGTATGTGTATATATATATGTTAATATTGTTGTTGATTTTTTTGTCTAATTTTGGTGTTACTTTTAATAAAGTATTTTAAAGTTTTTTTTTCAGTTTTGGCCAAGTGAATGCTGAATTTTTAGTTTCAGTCCAGAATTTTCATTTCGGTGCATCCCTACTATATACTATGCCAGTCATTAAAGTGGTAGGCCTACACCACATCAATGTTTGGCTTAGTATATAGTGATAGGGGTTGTACTGCAGTATTGTCAGCGTCTGGCTCGGTGTATAGTGATAGGGGTTGTCAGTGTCTGGCTCGGTGTATAGGCACACATTGACGGTGGTACCGCGTAATCCCTAAGCATATAATGATAACAGTTATGCTGAACCCCTGTCAATGTTTGCCTAATCATAGAAACTATGCAGTTTTAAAGTGTGTGTGTGTGTGTGGGGGGGGTGCCACATACAGGATCTGCCACAGGTGCCTAATACTCTATGTACGCCCCTGCATCATGCGGCAGTCAGACCCAACAGCCATGCCTCAGCTCCTCTTCCCACGTCTTAAAAGGGGTGAGATGAAGAGCTGAGGCATGCGGTGCGTGCGCGCCGGCCACTTTAATTTCATTAGGCGCTGGTGGAGTGACTGCCGCATGACGACCGCTTTGATGGTGTAATGGGCCAGTTGACTAGACTTGCCCCCCAGGCCTTAGGCTGCCAGCCCTCCCCTGACCAGCGCTTTGTAAAATGTCTGTGTGTCACATGCCTAGATTCAATAATAAGACTTGTTTACTTCCCTTGGGACTAAAAAAAATCTAATGATCCCATTGTTAGGTGTAAAGTTTTGGAAATACGTGTCGTCCTGGTTACCAGGAAAGAGCTCCTTCCAGCTACCAATGAATACCCGTTCATATTACGGCACGCACCTCGACACATGCAGTTTAACCTTTTTATTGCCAAGGATACTAAGTAACCATCACAACACAGAGAACTAAAACACCACTACTCATTATTAAATCCTATAATCATATATGATTATATCCTATCAAAGAATATGGCGAGCTGCAGACAGATGCTTTGTGTCTGCCGCCAGATCTGGCAATGCATGTCCTGTACTTTTGCGTTTTAAGTTCTGATTTAACTTTTGTGTGCTGGCGTTGCACCTTAAACTTTATGTTTTCAGGCAGACTTTACTTCTCTGCAGTAATCACAAGTAACCCGAGTCACTGCTACGCTTTTTTTCTTTTTTTTGTAACGTCTTGAACAGTTTGTTACTTAATGATCTATAGAAAAAGCCTTACCTTATCCAACCCATGTGATATCCCCATCCATAGATTTCCCTTTCAAAAATCTGGACTGCTCAAGACATGTCGGTGAATTCTTAGCAAGGGCTGTGTCTCTATTGTTTAGTGTTTTGCCTGAATGACTCATTGACATTAAAATTAATAATAACTTATCTCTGGGATGCCCAAGGCTATTGTTGGGCAGTATTGAGTTTATGTGCTGCATACGTGTTTTGATGTTAAGGAGAAGTGTCTAGGACAGCAGAACACGAATCCGATGTATGTTTCTTGTAAAAACAGGCATTGTGTATAATAGCAATAATAACTTTACATAAACTCTGCTTGTAATTCCATTATTTGTAATTCCACATTTTACCAGCTGGTTTGCATTTAGTTTTCTCGTTTATACGGTGTAAGGACACAATGATTTGTTCGTGTTTTTTCCAAGGGGTGTATTTGGATGATTCATCTTTTTTCCCCCCAGAATAATAGGTTGCTGAGCTGGGCACACATGCCTGCGCTTCATATTATCTGTTCACTTTAATACATATAGCTGTGAGCTCCTTTTACCTTTTCGTGTTCATTTTGCAAATTCCACCCCCATGCATTTGCCCCTTTTCTGACCTCCCAGCCAAACACATCTCCCTGCGCATGATATACTCGCCACCCGTGTCTGGCTCTGTGCCAGCTCTGCCTTGGTGAATACTGTGGCCGGAGGTCTGTTCAGATAGCCCTGTGCATGTAAGGAAAGTGCCCCCTTTGGTTCCATTGGTAGCACTTTCCTGCCACTGATTGGCTGCTTAAAGTAGGATAGTAAGACCATGGAGGAGGGAGGGCAGCTGCTGCAGCAGGGCTGCCTCTTCTCTGTCACATTATTATCAATTATGTAACTAGATTATTTTTTCTGTTTTGAAAGAATGCATATTGATACTCTTAGTCTTAACATGTGAGCCTGGCTGTTTCACTAACCTTTCACTAGCCTGGGTGTGAATTAAAAACCATGACCTTGTGATTAATGACCTACATACTTAAATATCTGCAGCTATTTCCAACACCTAGACCATCCACCGCATAACCAAAAAGGCTTCTCCCTCTGGCCGCTAAATTGATGCAGGAGCCGGATGGATGTTGAGCCTAAAATGACCTCCGGGTTTGGACACAATGTAACAAATTATTTCGTCACTGAGATGAAAAATAGCCCCCCTGGAGAAGGCATGTAGGACAGTATCACAGGAGATTGGAGACATGCATTGGACACGCGACAAACACCCGTGTAAGGAGAAAGGAGCACGTGCAGTGATTGTGATTAACATTGGCTAGTGAGCAAATTATTTGGGGACAGCCTAGTTTAGAAGAATAATTCTTTTGTCCGTCTTTCATTGACTCCAATGTGTTTTACTGCATGCGAATAGGTGCTGGCATGCTTTAGTAACTGAAGTTAGAGAATGAGTCTTCTGTCTCATTTAACTCCTCCTGGCCTCTACGAAAAGCAGCTTTCAGGGACGTAGGAAGCATTTAATATCAGTTACTAAGGACTGCGCATACAGAGAAATGCAGTGCGTTTTTACATGACTGGGGTGTTTCTTCAACAATCGGAGCTCACAGTATTTAAAGTGCACCATTCAAGTGTGTTTTATATACATAGAAGCAACAAAAGGGCCAAAGGGCTTTTTGTGGGGTATTTTAAGGGTCGTTTAATCTGGGTAATAGTGGCGTTTGTTGCGCAGTACGAGGTATGTGCTCAGAAACGGTGCCGACTCCACAACAAATAGCGCCTTGAAGACATTTTATACTCCGTGATAATTTGTAACAAGTAACAAATCAACAGAAGAATAACATGTTGTTCACTGACGGTGTTATATGAGACACAAACATTTTGTTACACTATGGCCATTTGAAGGTTCTGAATAAAGTCTCTGCGATGAACATGGCCTTGTTACCCCCGCCGATCAATAACGCAAACTGCATCAAAGGCGCAAACGGTGCGACAAAGAAACGTGTGTTCCTTTCTTGGAATTCTAGGCTTGAAGGTTGTATTGCTTGTAATATCCACTTTTCTTGCACTTCAACGAGCTTATGAATTGCTTTATGATACATGTGGCAGCTGTTTTGTTCCTTGAGGAAATTACAGTAATTTTTATGGGACCCATTAAACAGAACACTAAAAGTGTTACAGTTCACGGAATCAAATGATACCCTCATTAAAGCAACAAAAAAGTTTTCAGATATGTCGCATCATATTTCTGAAAGTCAGTATAATTTGATCCTTGCAGAATACAAATTAAGTAGATGATTTATGTCTGCTCAGCGCTACAGAAGAAACTCTTTTTAACACTTATTTACAGCATAGAAGCCTAAAATTTGACAGCAGATGAGGAGCATTCGGCCCATCTTGTCTGCCCATTTTTCCCGATGTAAAGACTCAGGCTATTATCAGTCCTCCTTGGTCTTAGATTCCTGCTATGGCCTCTCGCTATACAACCCGATACCCTGCTTGCATTTTCCAACACTTCATTGCGTTGTCTGCATAAGTCATCAGAGGTCATTATATATTATATATTCTGCCTTTTATATCCCAAATGCATTATTTTACATTTTTCACCATTAAACTTCTGCTGCCAGGCTCTTGTCCATTCTTCTAATTTACCTAAATCACTTTCCATTTGAGTTGTTCCACCAGAAACTTGTATCATCTGCAAAAAGTCATACCTAATACCTAATATTGCTAATAAAAATATTAAAAAGTTATGGGTTCCAATACAGATCCTAACGCATAAAGAGATTTATATTCAATGGAGTTCATGGAAGATTTTCTAACAATTTTTAATTGTTGTTTTTTAACAATTCTGACATCCTGTCCCCTTTTTCACTTCTCATGCTTCGTATAACTATACGTAGTATGTCCCATTCGGACCTAGTTTCCATAAAGACAGGTATGCGGTGTAATTGTATGAGCGGCTGCTTGTTTTTGATACCCAGCGAGTCGATGCAGAATGGATCTGCTTACTGTACGCGTTCTGAGATGCTGGGATTTGTTTCCGTGGGGTGTAAGGAGTGCGTACCAGACCCCCTCTCCTCAACTCAGCCAGCGCCTGGCAACATTACTGCTATTTATATCCGTATTTGTTCTCTTCCTCGAGGTAGTAGTTAAAAAGCACGCTCCAAAGAGATAATGAGACAAAAAGCTGATCTCAGTCTCTCGTGTCAAATGATTGCGAGTGATTTCATTTATTGTGAGTCAGGAGGCGTTCTGAATCAGAAAAGCAAATGCGGTGTCTGCTGCTTACGAGTGATGGACTCTTTCCAGCAGTCAGGGTTTTACTTTGGGGATAATATCTAATGGATTAATAGATAGGGTGAGTTCTACAAGAGTTTTTTTAGTGAATGTGCTCTACTTGAATGATTGGAATGGCACGTGATGCATGGTGATTACATGGTTTTGATGCCAGTCATTGTAATACGCACACGAACAATCAAAAGTGAAGATTTCACGGTATTCGGTATTGTATGATTTATTCTTTTATTCTCAAACGTTCACAAGCTGTTCACAATTCCATTCATTTTCCGCATATTCTTCCTCAGCTTTAAATGGCTGGAACGTCACCATGCAGAGGAGGTGTTTCATTTTGGAATATAGGCTCTTATTCAGTTGAAGCTCTCAATGTACTTGCAATGCAATGGGAATTATGTATAAAATGTCACCACTTGAAAAAAAGATCTTTTCGCTAAAGCAATCTGTGAAGTTCCACCATAGCATCCACTATTCAGCTGGATGCTATGGTGGTCACATCGCATTTCAGACTTTGTATCGAATTCACTTTTTATAGATAACCCCATCTGTGTGTAATGCTTGTAATTGAAGGAAGTAATGATACAGCAGTGTATCGGTTGCAAGAAATTACCCTTTGGTTCAGTTCAAAGTGCCTATCTTTTTTGTGTTGGTATATCTATAGCTTTTCTAATTAGATTGTTCTATCTTCAGCCCTGGTGTTTGTCCTATCTAGTTCTGGAACCTGTTCCTTAAATGAACAGTTGAGTGTTCCCAGCAGTCTCTTCAACAAAGAATGTATGTTTAAGTACTTTGTAAGTACTTTAATATGCATTGGTTAATCCTGTAAAAAAGAAAATACTTGCCTTTAGGAGAAGCTGCAGCTTGAGAGTTACAGCAGAGGGCCCCCTCTGTGGTCCCATTTTCACTTCAATTAAAATCAGTGGTAGTGCTTTCTGTGCATGAGCACAGGGGGTCTCAAAGACCTCTCACGGACCTCAGTCAGCACTGGAACTGACTGGTATGGGTGCAGGCCGCAGTAGATCTCCTAGAAGCCAAATAGCTGGGGGACTTGCATCTACTTGCAATAGGGACCATATGACACTGGCCCCCATTTTTGTTTCTTCCATGAGTAACACCATAAAGGATTGGTTTACCTGACATGGAAGGCGCACCAGTGGCAATCCTAGTCAGCCTAGTCTTTGGGAACCATGTATAGAGATTTCTTAAAATTAATGTCTCTGCTGTAAGCGAATAGGACATTACTGGAATAGGTCGGTGGTCCTAATATCTATTACAATCAGCGAAGAACTTGTCTGCATACTCATGTATTGGCTTAATAGTAATTACAATACTCTTTATAGTAACTCCATATAGTACCTTAGTGAGTGCTGTGTGATCACCGTGATATACTCTGCTTTGTTACTTCCAAACTAATTCTAATGTCCTTATTACTCTTTCTGTTTTTAGCACTGCTGTACAAACCCATAGATCGTGTGACCCGTAGCACACTGGTCCTGCATGTAAGTATTTATCACCGACTATATAATTATACATGTACCATTTCACAACCATACTCTGGAACTTGGATAAAAGTGCAGTCCTCATCATCTTAATCCTGAAGATTGACCTTTACCAAAGTCAATCTGTTATACAAGGTTATTTTTTGTCGGAGCAATTCCTCAAACATTATGAGGATGTGATTGTAGCCTATGAACCATTAACTTCTTCAATACTCCTGCCTATGGCTTCGTTGGATGTTCCTGCACATGGCAGGATAGTCATTCCTTCTTAGTATCCTAAATAGTCAAGATTTCTATGAAGAGTTAAAATGTGTTTTATTCACTGCAATAGAAAATGTCATGGAAAGAAGAACAGATCTTAATTTAACACACATATTTCCATATCGTACAATTGCCTTTTATGTTGGTGTTCTTCTAAATGTCACATGCTGCTCAGTGTCATTTGCATCTACTGTGTTAAATTGTCTGAGTAATGTCCAGTAATGTTCTGATATGTAACCAAATGTATTATTATGGGAAGGACGAGGCCGAGGTATGGCTGCTGCAGATACTGCCCTCCAGTGGTCGTCAAAAGGCAAACACAGGACATGGACTTTGGGGAACTATCAGCATGGCAGCTTTTAGGATAATGAAGTTCAGTTGCGAAAGCCATCTATGGCTTGTACTTTTTTGTTTTTAAGATATTCAGTTTAAAACCTATGAAAGCAGAGATCAGTGGCAGTCTGTGGCTGGACCAGCATTGTCTAATTGTTCTTCTGCCCTGGAGAACCCTCCTTCCTTCACACCTCACCCTTAACAAATCCACAACTTCGCAGGGCAGCGTTAATTCATTTATTTAATGACAAGTTGTACAGCAAAGAGTCGACTCAGATCTGGGTATATGTTGCTTGGTACAGCATTCCATCATCTTCTCTACATGGGAGAACACATTAAAAGTGTTCCCAGCCTGCAAGTATATTTATTAGGTATCCACGAGGCGTTAGTATTATATTTTAGCCACATGGCATATGAGAAATAATTATTATTCATCATTAAATGGCTGACCTTCCAGACCAAATGAATATCTGTCATGCAAAATGAAATCAGTCTTTAAAGTCCACATCCAATTATCATTTAAAAGCAACTGTTTCATCAGACCTATGCCTGTGAGTATTATACCTGTGAGTCGAAACAACCACTTTGCTGCCAACTTCCACTTCGGTGAATAAACTCCAGTGTGTAACGCTTATCTTTTCTGCATATTGCAGTAGTTTTATCATATAGTCGTATGTTCAGTATTTAGGTGATAATCTGTTTGCTAGGAGATGATGTAAAATGTAAATCAATGCTTTTTCCCCCCCAGGATCTTCTTAAACACACCCCCACTGATCACCCAGACTATCCATTACTTCAAGATGCCCTTCGTATTTCACAGAACTTCTTGTCGAGCATCAATGAGGATATTGATCCAAGGAGAACTGCAATCACAACTCCAAAGGGAGAGGTGAGAGAGGGGCAGGGGAAGTGTTTCTTGCCTAATTATGATTGTCTTCTGCTTCGCTAGATAGAGAAGGACATGATGACCATAACGTGTCTTCATCGTATAATAGGCAGGAGAGTAAAACATTCAGGAGAGGACTGAACTGAGATGCATATAGAAATAAAGCAATAATTAATTTGGATCCTTACAGCAATGCATGCTGGCATGTAAAAGACATAGGAAGGTTTATATCTGTATCATGATAAAGCATTTCCTAAAGTCATATTTCTGTTAATAAGGCCACACATCTATGGATAACTCTAGGAATTGCAGTTTAGGGGATTGTGTAGCATGATTACATTTTGAATGGAATAGATTATTCTTAAAATGCATTTAGTTCCTTGTATGGTTCTTTTTCCTTCAAGGGAAAAAATGAGTACAAATATGTTTATTGATGTGACATTGTCTCCTCATGAGCATGAAGCACAAATCACTTAGACCTCAATAAGCCGCAGCCACCGTATAGCTGACTGGTGATCTTTAGAGTATTGGCATCCAAGATCTGGACATAATTGAATTCCAAATTATTTATTATTTTTTTATATTCTTTTGTTATTTAGATTTATGTTTTGCAGCTCTGGCTGCTACCAAATATGACAAATTACCCATGATCCTTCAGTGAAGATCACCTTGGAACCCTACTGCTAATCCGGTGCTCTGTTTGCATGGCTTAGCGTATGACCCGTTTGTGTTAGATATTATTTACAATGTACTCCCCCATGTAAAGTCACTATGTAAAAAATAATTAAGAAATATCTCAACCATTCGTGAAATATTTTTACTGCTTGTACTGTTTAATCTACAGCTTGTGAAGTTGGCAGTCTTAATGGTTAAAGCTCAAATACAATCTAGAGTCATTCATTACTTCAGTCGAATTCTTCAAATGTCACATCATTGAGGGTTTTGCTGTCAGATTATGAACCAAAGGGAACCCAATTTGTCTAGAATATTTCAGCTGAAAGGGTTCATTGTTAACATGTTTATGTTGCTTAGAATGACATAAGCATGTAGAAGATTGCAGGGCAGCTCACAGCCTGTATGAGGTCAATTATTCACGTCCATACAATGCATCTTTCAGCTGCCGGAGGGGAGGAAGATGATGCAGTCGAAGTTGTCATCCTTTTATGTTTCCATGATTTGTAGGGCACAAGCTCAGCATCATTTTGTCAAAGGAAATAGTTGTGTACTGACTTTGTAACAAATATTGTAACACAAACCAAACCCTGTTTAAATAAATAAATAAACATAATATACATTCCTTGTTCATCATCTAGCGCCCCCCCCCCATTTCTCTTTAGATGTATAATTATCCTGAATGAGTGTATGTTTAGATGTAGTTACATTGTAATAGCTATTATCAGTCACATAATGATTTGGACCTCAGGTCCATAATAAAGGAAGCCCAACACATAACGCTCTAATTTGAGGAAACACGCTGTGTGCCATTCCTTTTTTCAGTTAAGCATCTGTAACAATCAGTTTGCTTGGTGGCAGCTCTGTGATCCAGACCGGACCGAGATAAAAAAATATTAAAAAGCCCTGGCACTTTGAAGCCAGCGGCTAGTAAATTACATGCGTGCGGCCGCTTGCTGGATATACTACATTTTTACATCGGCTTCCTGAATGTAGAAAGGCAGCGTGTATCCAGTAGGCGGCTGCATATTGCCTTATTACATTGTCCATATGAGCATCCAAAAACATGTAAAGGAGAATGGAAGCGGCTTTTGAGTCATGCAGTACTACAAGAACAGTTGCTTTGATGATTTATAGATTGTTTCTATTGTAGAAACTGTGCAATGTTTTTTATTGTTTATAACACTCGTGTTTTTTTCCCATTTTCTGTTCCCTGTCTTGTTGCAGACCCGGCAGCTGGTGAAAGATGGTTTCTTGGTGGAGCTATCTGAAAACTCACGCAAACTGCGGCACCTCTTCTTGTTTACAGACCTTCTCCTTTGTGCCAAGCTCAAGAAGGCAACTGTTGGGTAGGTGATAATAGGTATTTTGTAAAATGAGTTTCCAAATCAATGTTTGGGTTTGGCTGGACTTTATGTCCAGAAGTAATTCCTCGATGGAGGTAAGTGTGTTGCTCTAGTGCGGATAAGCAATGATCCAACACAATTTCAGATAAACAGTGTATTTGGATAGAAATAGTGCCATTTCTCAAAGCGTTTAAACTGATTAAATTCTTACATCTGCTCAGTAATGCAACCAATACGGATTTCTTGGTGTAGGCGCTCTGCAAACTGCCTCCCACACCTTCATGTTGTGAGTGGGTGGACTGCAGAGAAAGAAGCGTCTTGATGTGAAACGCCATTGTCGTTATCATGGTGTTTAGGCAGTTCTAGTCGTGTCAGACGAGCCATTAGCATCCTGTGGCGGAGCTTACCCCTGACTTCAGGACCTTTGTTCCCAGACTGGCTAGCGACTGACAGCAAGAAAACAGTCAGCAGAGAAGTTTCTCACAGGATACTGTAAGAGAGAAAGATGTAATTCGATTTGATTTTGTTACCTACACCTACTACTAGGGGTACAGCCACAGATCCAGCTTGACTTGGCCCAGGACATGATCTGATCATGAGCTTTAGTCACGCAGCAGACTGGTCAAATGCCCAGCAATTTCTAACCAAAGCATTGTGAGAGCAGCAATCTTATACCGCAGCACCCAAGAGCCTAGGGAAAAAGGAACAATTACTCACAGTTGTAAAGTAGTAGCTACATATTTTAGATGTTCCACATAAAGTATAAAGGTTTGGGGTTTCTTGTTTTCATGGAGAACAAGGAAATTCCTAGCTGTAACATAGTTGCAAAAGGGTTATCAAACGATCAATTAACCTTTTAAAGTTAAACTTGGGTCAGCGAACACAGCGTACCATTGGAACACCGAAGTGTTGGGAGTGATAAAGGGCCTCTGTACGGCGAGGAGGATATAACATAAAAAATCATCTACAATAGTCAATTACAACATTTACAATGTCTACACTGTATTTCTGATCCATTTCATGTTATTTTAATGGAGAAAATGTGCTTTTCTTTCAAAAAACAAGGAGTTTTATACAAAACAAGGAGAAATTATACAAAAGTTAGACGGGCATGTAGTATGTCCTGCCAGGAGCCCCACCTTTTAAATAAAAGGCTCTGCAGGAGGGACAAGGTTATAAAATGGTTTGGCCAAGACACAGACTGACCATGGCTAGCTTTTCATGTTCCAATGTCGGGACACTCCAGTGTGCGATGTGACAATATGAAGCTGAAGCACTTTAATAAAAGCAGCACAATAAGAAAGTTCATGCAGCACAACAACAGGGAGGTAGGAGACGTCCGCAGGAGCCAGCAAATAACCGCACAAACGCCTCGGTGTGCAAGAATATTTATTTGTAATCCACTGCATAGCACACAGCAGGGCATATCTCCCAGGGAAAAGACATGAATATAAACCGCAGAGTTGACGTGTCAGGCCATGCACAGGGATCATTAAATATTTTGTATGAATTTGCTTACTTACAGGAAGAATCAGCAGTATGACTGCAAGTGGTACATTCCCCTGGCCGACCTGGTGTTTCCTTCCCCAGAGGAGTCCGAGCCAATCCCCCAGCTCCACGCTCCCCCTGACCATGAGATCGAAGACACAAAGGCCAAGATCTCAGTTCTTAAGAGTGAGATTCAAAAGGAAAAGGTGAGTTTGTGGCATTGTAGTTTTAGTATTTACTATATAGGATGCAGGAGGGCACACAGCAATTAATATACATAGAAAGTGGGTACTAAAGCCTAAACAGATTGTTCTCCCCAAAAGCAACTCAATAACAAAGACAGAAAAGTTACTAGTGTACTGACCTGTTCTGTTTTTGGTTATAATTTTGTTACCCGTCTGTGTTTCTGCAACATTTGTGTTAGAAAACAGGGGGGTATTGTGTTATGAGATGAGGAAAACTCTTAATTATCTACTTTTCAAGAGAATACCGTACTTGCTTGATTATAAAACGACCCTGAATATGACAACTCCCCAAAATGTGAATATTAATTTAGGAAAATAGCCTGAATATAAGACTACCCTATAGGAAAAAAGTTTTACTATGAAATAATCCCATGTAAACTTTTTTCATATGTAATAAAAACAGAGGTTGTCTGCGTGCATCATGCTGACGTCCACCGGCTGACAGGAGGATCCGGGTCCCCAACAGAGCTGGGTCAGACCTCTATTTGAAGTCGGATTATAAAATGACCTCGAATATAAGACTAGGGATATTTTTCAGAGCATTTGCTCTGAAAAAACCTTGTCTTATATTCGAGCAAATACGGTACATTGGATTCTGACACAGCTGACAACTAAGAAGCGTCTATTTAAATGCAGTCAATATGAGGCGTTTCATTGGTTTCTATGCAATGTCATTCGTCAGTATATTGCAGTGTACTTGAATTGTATGTGCTGAATTGGTTAATCGTCAACTTTGCTTAAGAAACACGGATCATATTCCAACGATATTTTCTTTGTCCTGTATCAGAAGTCCAATAGAGGCTCCAGCCGTGCGATCGAGAGACTAAAGAAAAAAATGTTCGAGTATGAGTCATGGCTGCTCCTTTTCTCTCCCACCATCCCTTTCCGCATCCATAACAAGAATGGCAAGGTAAGCTTGAGAACCAGGCAGCTGTTTCATCCCTGCTGAGATTTATTACTCTGTGGGGGGTGTTGGGTATTGTAGAAAAGAAAAAAAATGCAAAACTTGGCTTTGGTTTTGTCACTTGGGACCCGAGGGTAGACAGCAATGGTTATTTGCATGCTTTGAATCTGTTAGACTTGGAGAGGATGATGCCAGGAGGGGAATTCTGCAGTGTCTGATGTGGAAAGTGAGTAAGGCTGTCAGGGGAACAAGTGCGTGGGAGCCGGATGAGCTCCTTACTTTCAGAACTTGTACTGATTTGGCTTTATACCCAGTATTTGCCTTTGAGTCTGTATCACAAGGACGCGTTTCTTTAAAGTTGAATGTTCAAAGACTTTGCATTTCAAGTGTAGACAGCACTTTGGTTTGTGAGAGGTTTACTGCAGACTAGCTGTAATGACTTAACAAGAAAACACAAGACACGGCACCCAATGTGTGTAACGGGAGCAGCAAAACCAACACATTGTGAGCAGATCAAACTGCGCTAGTCATGTAGCTTGGCGTCATCAAGACCACTTATTCAGAAACATTAAGAAAGTATCTGGACTCGATTTATGCATACCTTTATTATTTATTATTATTTATTGTTTTATATATTGCGCCATCAAATTCTGTAGCGCTGTAAGATGGGTAGACAGGACATAAGTAGTATGTAACATAACAAATTGACTACCAGAGACAACAGGTGAGGAGGTCCCTGCTCAAACGAGCTTGCAATATATTCAACTTAAAGAACACACTATACCATGGCTCACGGAAATATGTTACAATTGCAAGGTGAATTTGATTTTTAAAAAATAAAAATAAAAAACTAATGTAATTTTAGACAAAAAAATAAATTGACAAGCAACACGATACAGTGAGCGGCAGATATGGGTCTTAAATACATTTACATGTTTAAATATTCAAGCAGTGAAATCACCGGGAACGCCCCTTGTCCGAACCCCCATAGACATTCATTAATTTTTTTAAATTTAAAATTTCTTTATTGATTTTGCCAGCAGAAGAAAAACATTATCACCGTCGGGTAACTCGACTGAGGTGCCATGTGATAAAAGTAACTCAACAAAAAAAATTTTTTTTAGAAAGGAAACAAAAAACAGGCAACATAAAGTAAATGGATCAAGTTTTCACGATGGTACAAAGTTATTTTGCCACGACCAAAGTATGTTATTCCACGGGGAAATTCGACAGAAGTGTACATTACATGAGGGAAAAGAGAAAAGAGACCGGGCGCGATCTCGTGGTAAGGCAACAATACTCAACTATGCCTTAGCGGGGAAAGCTGGGGTCGAGTCCAGGGAGCCCATATCTTATCACATAATGGTAGCTTCTGATCATTTTGAAAAGACAATTTTTCTAGAAGATGTGTGCGTTCTAAGTGGTGTAAAGCATCAGTACGTTTCGGGAGAGCAGCCGATCTCCAGTTACGGGCAATCATCAATTTCAAGAAAAACTGGATCACCAGCTTCCTAGTGGAAGCAGGGATGTCATCCGGGAACATGTGGAGCAAAACAAATTGTGGTAAGAAAGGAAGGTGAATGTGTAACGTGGAATCTCTTCCAAAGAGATTGGGAGATGGGAGGACATAGCCACCAAGCCATGGTACCTTTAGCTTGACAGCCCTTCCAACACAGAGACGAACAAGATGAGAACATATGAAACAGTTTCGCTGGGGTGAGGTACCATCTACAAGTTTTTTTTTTTTGCGGCTCGATATGGTTAATAAAGTGCGATACACCACACATCGCCTCCTCCGAATCTAGCCATGTTTCGAGAGGAAAGGTAGAGTTCAATTCCCGTTCCCATGCTATCATATGTGGCAATTTGTTCTCCCAAAGGTGTGTCAGGAGCGAAAAATAAAATAATGAAATCATTCCTCTCGAGGGAGAGGTCTTGGAACATAACTGAATAATGTATATATGACGTTTGAGATTGTAACAGATGTCTGATTTGTAAAATTCAGAGGGGGGGTAAAGTGTAAGCGGAGCTAATATCCGAAAAGGTTCTTAGGGAGCCCCTAACGTAAAGGTCCCCCACTTTTAGAGAATGAACACTATACCAGCGACCCAGGCTAAATTGTGGAATTAACAGCTCGAGAGATGTAAGTGGAGTAGCTTTTGTGATGCGTAGGAGAGCAGGATTACGTTTCGCTAAATGAGACCAAGTTTGTAGTGTGCAGTGTGCGGTGGTAGTCGTGGTCGACAATGAGGAGGCAACCATAATAGCTGAGCCACCGAGTGCGGATGCGTATATAACTTTTCATGGTCAATCCACTGGGGTAAGCTTCCCCGGTAGTTAAACATGATAGATTGTGCTAAAATGGTAGCATGATAGTAAGATATCATGCTACCATTTTATTCCCCCTTCCTTGAACCTGGGGGAATATAATGCTTGTGTGGAAATGCGTGATTTACATTTAAAATTAACATACAATTTTGAATACTTTTTTTTATGTAAAAATTTATGAGAAATAATGGTCGGGACTGCTCTAAAGGTATACAGGAGCCTTGGCAGAATCATCATCTTGATGCCAGGAGAGGTCAAAGGAGCGCCACCTAAGAAGATCACTTAAAGCTTGTTTCCAAATAGAACAAATATTCAATTCGTTCAATTTAGACAAAATAAGAGGAAGTTTAATACCTAAATGTAAGAGATAATATTTCCTCCAATCAAAAGCATAGGAGTCATGGAACAATTGTAGCAATGAACCAGATAAATTTAGAGACAGCGCTTGTGTTTTGTGTACATTGATTTTGTGGTAAGAGACCTCGGCATATTGTTGGAATTGGGAGAGCAGCGCTGGTAATGAGGTTAAAGGATTAGTGACTGAAGCCAAAAAGTCCCAGAATTACACCCCTTCCCTCCATAGTAGGGAAACCTGTGATCGAAGGATCCGAACGGATGCGTTGTGCTAATGGTTCTAGAGCCAATGTATAGAGTAGAGGAGAAAGTGGACAACCCTGTCGCGTCCCATTAGTTATCTGGAAAGGAGAGGATATGAATCGAGAAAAGGAGACTGAGGCCGAGGGGGAAGAGTATAGTGACTTTATTGATTGAATCATGGAAGGCGGGAAAGCAAATTTAGACAGAACTGATTGGAGGCAATCTCTGCATCAAAAGATATCAAAACACTCTGAATCTTTTTTGGGAGGCTTCCCACAAAATATTTATAAATTTGCGTGTATTATCATTTGCTTGTCTATTTCTCACAAAACCCACTTGGTCAGAATGTAAGAGGGAGCGAAGTATTAAAGAGAGTCTATTAGCTATAATTTTTGCATATAGTTTGACATCATTTTTTAATAGTGAAATAGTGGAAATTTTCACATTTATCTGTGGATTTTCCAGGTTTAGGGATCGTGACAACATGGGCATATACATTTTCAGATGGAATATGACCGTTTAACATAAAGGAACGAAATAAAGAGAGAAGATGAGGGCCCAAAACCGGCAAAAAAGACTTGTAATAAAAACTTGTCAGGCCATCAGGTCAAGGGGTAGAGTTCTTTTTTAGTTGATTAATTGTGGATTGGAGTTCTTCCAATTCTAAAGGGGTTTCTAATTGTACGACCATCTCTTCCGTAAGAGCAGGTAAAGACATGGAATCCAAGTAAGTCGAGGTATCTGCTTGAAGGTTATATAAGGAAGAGTAATATGATGCAAATCTATCAGCAATGTGTGAGGGATTTCGAAGTGGGATCCCATTCGAAGAAAAGACGAATTGGGGACGCGACAGGGCTGTCGAGTGGCGAAGCTTATTTGCCAACATAGTGTTGGCCTTGTTGCCTTTGGAATAAAAGCGTTGGCAGAGACGTAGCCTCAGTCGAGCTGTGTGTTCGGCCTGAAACTCAGTTATCTTAAGCTTGGTTCGGTCAATATTTGCAATCAAGTGATCTGATGGGTTTTGTTTATTTAGGGCCTCTGGGTCATACAGACGCAAGAGTAAAGACTTCATGTCATTGTCCGTGGCTTTCCGTTTTTTAAATGGGAAGCAATACTAATAAACTTGCCTCTGACCACTGTCTTATGGGCATTCCACGAGGTCTCTCTAGAAGTCTGAGGGTGTATATTTCCTTGGAAATACAATTCTAAGTGGGAGTGTATCTGGGATTTAACCCCTTCCGGACCGGCGATGGCAAACTGCGTCTTCCCTTGAACACCGCGGCTGCTTGGATTGTTTGAAATGAGTTTCTTGAACACAAACAATTTGGGCATGAGCTTTCATTGCATCTGTGTATAACATCCTGCGCTTGTGTGGTGTATTTAGTCCATTAACATGGACATTAATTTAATGGAGGCCGTGTGTTGGATAATAAGAGAAAAGTGATATGCTGGCCAAACAAAAAAAAGATAAAACAGCAGGGAATGTTAAATAGCTAGAAAAAGACCCACTAAGACCCCCGGGGAAGATCACACACACATGGAAAAATGAGAATCGCGCCGTCCGGGTGAGTGATTGAGACTGAGCCATTCTATTGTTTCCTGCTGGCAGTATGATAAGGAGTCAGGGTGTTTGCCTAGTAGGTTTGGCTCAGATAACAGAGTGACAACATATACAAGCGGCTAACGTGCAGCTGCCTGAAAACATTATGGGGTTCGTGAACCTGTGAATGCCGGAAGGATACATGTGATATAATACAGACCATACAGAGTGCAACACACGCGAATCTAAATTATTACATATATATTAACTCCGCAATCCTGCTATCAAATGTTCCATACTGAACAAGAGACCTCCGAGATTGTGAAAGCTGGCTATACATCTTTTTACAACTTCTGCAATATCTCCTGTCGGATGCATGGAGGGGGTTTCTGCAGAAGTAGTTTACTTAGTAAGAGTGAACTTTATTGCTATTCCAAGCTAGAGGCCTCCGTGCTTTTGATTGACCATAGCAGTGGGTTACATACAGGAAGCAGATAAAGGTACCAAACGTTAACCCTTTTTAATCTGCAGGTTATAGAGACAGACTGTAGGGGGGATATACCTCACAAAAAGGGGATACATTTTAAAATAAGGGGTTGAAAACTTGAGTGGACATATTGAGCAAATTCTGAAAATGAGATTGTTGTTAAGGTAACCATTTGTAGCACCTAAGATAATAGGGAGGGTCATGAGACGTTCTGTAATAGATTCTTTATCCAAGTATCCCATTCAAGAAGCCGAGATCCTGAATCCTGTGAAGAACATCTCTAAATGACAGATTCACTTGCGCATGTGTGTGTTTAGTTAACAATATAAAAAAATGAGCACTTTCATTTTCCAAAACACGGGGTGACATAGCAGTGCTTTTAGTGCATTTCAGTGCCCAGTGAAACATATTAGTAGTCTAGGTGACACATTGAGTTGTGCAGTGTCTTGTATGAACGGGTATCTGCCACGTTCTCGTCTGCTTCCTTTCAGAGCTATCTATTCCTGTTATCTTCTGATTATGAGAGAGCCGAATGGAGAGAAGTCATCCAAAAGCTACAGAAAAAAGGTGAGCACACAAAGTTGTGTGTTTAATGCTACAATGTAATCCAAGCCCGGGGAAGGACTGTGCTTCTCAAAGGCAGGAGCGGTCTTGTCGGGTCCTGGGGTGAATGACGTACACACACATGTATGTATGTACAAGGTTTTGTTAAAGACTGCTAGAGGTAGCCAAAACGTAACCACCTATTTTTATAAAAACTAGAGAGTGGCCGTTTGGTTGTGCAAACCTCCTTTGCCAATTTTCTGTATCCATGGTGAGAATATTGTGAGATATCTTGGACTGATCCAGTAGGCTTCTGGAGAGGCTGCCTTGCGAAGGAGGGGGCTAGCTCCAGACAGCCTTAAGTGGGTGGGTAGTGGGTGTGGCCTAATACCACACCCCCTGCCCTGAGAAAGAGGAAAGTCACCTGGAGACCCAGGAAAGCAGAGCCACACCAGGAGACTCTGGGGGAACCCGGGGAGTTTCCTGGGATAAAGATCACAAGCTACTAGTGTGTAAAATCAAACTTGCTATTACTGTTTTCAAAATGCAGCATCATGGGAAATAACCTCTGAGGTGGCTTAATGGAGGGAAAGTCTAGCATTTCTTTGCAATTTATCTGTTGTATATTGCAAAACTCTTGGGACATAATTGTTTCATTCATAGAAAATGTAGTTTGAGCTTATTCTGCTGGAAGTATACTTTTGCAGTAAGCGCAATAAAAACCTCCCTACGTACTCTCTCTAGGTAACAGGGGCAGTTGTCTAAAACCCCCATAGCCTTCCAGTTTCCAGCTACTTGAACTATGTCTCTGTTTTAACGACGTTTAATGCCTGGTTGTATTTTTTCTCAAGTTTCACACTTTTTTTTTGTTGTAGATCTCCAAGCATTTGCACTCAGCGCTTACGAGCTTCAGTTTCTTACTGGGATCTGCTTCAAGCTGCGAACGGTTCACAATGTGCCCATTATCAGCAATAAGGACGGTAAGTGAAGGATTACCAGACATCCAAGTTAACTGCTTTAGCCCACAAGGTGGCGCTAGCGTTCAGTACATGACAGCAACCTCTATCTTCTTGGTAAACAGAATCTGGTAATATTCGCTGATTATACGTTATGTACGTTCATGGTGTCGCCAGCAGTACCCCAGTACTGTCTTTGAGTAAACCAGTTTGTATCAATCCAAGCTTTCTATTTATAAATGATGTGAGGGGGAGTGCGTGCCCCAGTACATTTCTGAAAGTGGTTTCCCACAATATCGAGCCACAGTGAGTCATGTTTATCCTCAACCCACATAAACCTCAATCCCTTGGGTATATCAGTGGCGGGTTATTGCTTTAACTGCTCCACCTGCGGTATCTAATGTAACAGGGAAAATCAGCCCCACTCTCGCTGGTTTCTCAATGGCTTATCCTTTATTGTTTCTAACAAAACTTAGAGAATGTTTGACTTGTTTGAAAAGGTATGTATACATATGTATATGTAGCAGCAATGGACATACTTAGTGCCGTATAATTAAGGGGAGGTGCGATGAGTGCGATAATTTAATAATAATAATAATAATAATACAGACATTGAACTGGATACAGTAAGATTGAATACATTCCAGTCCACGTCCTGAAAATAAAAGGTGGTATTACAAAAAACAAAACTAAAACAATAATGAGATGGTTTTGCAAACTGACACAAGACATGCCAAAACCCATGCTCACTTTGTTAAGCAGCGCTCACTATCCAAAATAGTAGGTGACAAAGGGGTTTGAGCCAGTTCCATTCATTGATGCTTCCTTCTATCTCTATGCCAGGCTGTCTATCCGCCTGCCTATGTATATCTAAAGCAAGCCAATCATACAAAAGCCAGTGAGTCTCTTCACAGATTTGAAGATCTCCATTGTTTTAATAAGTTTTCAAGCTCTAACGTATAACACCTGTCCAGCCGTTCATGTCATTGTTCTCTGGACAGGATCTGAGTGATTGGAGTCTTGTCTTGTGTGCACTCTTTTGGGAATGCTGCAGTTAAAGAGATTCATGCAATTCCACATAGGGGTCACAGCTTGCCAACAGCAAATGTGTAATAATAGTTTTGTTTAGCCTGACAATGGACCCTGCGAAAGCCGTGACCAGTTGCTGGGACGGGACTGTTTAAACCCCCGGGTTCGCTGTGCACTCGCAGAATGTCAAAACTGCGTCGTGATCAGTTACAGATATGCTGGTGATTTCTGAAATGCAGCGGAGATTTTCACACCTTTCCCTAAAATTCACATTTCATACTTTAGCATTAAAGGCTTTTATTTCGTTATGTGGTATCCAGAATGGCCTTGGCAGCACTGATATATTGTGTGATTAAAATGCAGTTGTTAAAAGGATTTCAGTGGCCAACTCTTTATCGCTTATAAAAAGATCATCTTTCTCCTTTTGAATAGGAGTTAATGCAGAGATTATGTATCCAGGATACTGGTACTGGTGTTCTATCTATTTAATACATTCCAAATTGAATACATATTGACTGTTCTTTGAATAAATGGAACAATTCATATGAGTTTTCCTTTTTGTCATGTGGCAGTTTTCTGAGATCTGCTGACTTTCTCTGCTATTTTAGCTGCAGGTGCACTCCTAGGTTTTGGAGCGACTGGATGATCTGATCTTTGAGTGTTCTCTAAAGTTATCAGAAGCATGGGAGCCCCTTGGCTTCAAGTAACTGCGAGCTCACGTTAATTCAGGGAAAAGAGAACAGCATGGTCCTGTGGCCCTTGAGTGTTGATTCTCCATTCAACGAGAGAGTAAACTTTCTGTAAAATGATTGTTTTAATCATTACACTTTACTATTCTGGACATATGTTTATCTCATAGATTTCCCTTCACCAGGGTTACTTTATAAAAGTACACGCTAAAATGTCAGCAGACCTTTGTGACTGCCGTGATTCTGAGACCTAAAACAGACCACGAGGGATTTGCATAGATCTACGGCTGTACGTTAAATAATATGTTCACTCAGTATATTTCCTTGTTAAAATGAATCCACGGTATGGGCTGAGCTATAGCTTTCATGGAGACATTTAAAGATTGAGAGTTAAGGATATAAGAGTAGGGGCGTTTAGGATGATGAGAGTTAGAGAACTCCACTCCTGATTTAACCAAGCCAGGCTCACAGCTATTACCCACCAGGCACAATTTACATTGCATCCTTAGCTTATTATGATTAGCGCCTTATATTTCCTTTAATGGAAGTTGCTACATGTGTAGAAAAGTGTGTTTATCCACCCATTTGCTGCCAGTCTGGCTAGGAATGCATTAACAGACCTTCACGCTGCGTACATTCGCCCATGGAAGCGTTATTTTTATTTTTTTCTTATATACAGAGTATGTTAAATTACGCAGAATGCGTTTAATGTCTGTAAATTACGCAGAATGCGTTTAATGTATGTATTTTGAAAGTCAAGCGATTGCCTCGGGAATATGCTTGTCAGCTGCCATGGGGTTTCTGCCTTCTTGCCAGCCTTAAGGACGGAAGTAGTTGAAGGACAATAACAAAAGGGTTCTTCGCAATTATTGTTACTGAGGTATTTGTTCGGATTGGGCTTGGAAGAATGTACATTCCATTGACAGAATGCCATTTACTAAAGTACTGAATGAACACTCGCACAACGAACTTTGTGTTTCGTTATGAACCAGGATCCTTATATGTGGATTCCATTTGCCCGTATTTCCCCATGTATTAGACGCTCCCATGTAGAAGACGCACCTTAATTTTGGTGTCTGAAATTTGAAAAATAAATGCATTATCATAAAACTCATCATCCTCATCACTCCCATACATTAACTGCCCCTAAATACCCCATCAACCATAACTGCCCCTAAACTAACCCTCACCTCCCCTAACTTTCAGCACTTCTTTGTTGAGGGGTGGGGGCAATGTAGTTATTTTATTTATATATATAAATATATAAGTTATATATTGGTTAATAATAATATAATAATATATATATATGTGTGTGTTGATATGTATGTATAATCTCCTCTGCCATTTTCCTAAAGAGGCAATCTTTTCATAAATCCATTTGTTTTAAGTAATAATTGATGTTTCGCTTCCTTGGAACAGCAGCAGCTGTCCATGAGTGGTTTGGCTACTTCAGTTCTTACCCGAGTTTTGTCTAAAGGCTGTCCTGTACAGCAGGCAATTACTTTCAAGGGATCCATGTGTAAAGTGGCTATAGAGGCAAAAGGTGATCATTGTTGACCTTTTTTGAATGCACCTACCCAGAATCCCTTGTGGTTGTGGCAGCACCATGAGATTTCTGAGTGAAAAACAAGCCTTCTTGCTTGTCTGGTGTCTGTAGATGAGATATGTTTAATATTACTTCTACTACCCCCTTGGAATCTATTGGGAATCTCTCCCGCAGTATAGTAAAATCAGTTTGTCTCCTGCTCGGATGTTTCGCATGCAAGTGAAGGGTTGGTTGCCCCTCCTTATCCCGCTTCCCTGGAAGAACTTGAGGAATGTGAGGTTATTCCCTAGGAGCTCTCCCAGGTAGACCGGAAACGCTTCATGTGCGTTTGGAGATTGACGCGGCTGTGTATCTGCCTCCCAAACATGTATATAAGAAGCCTTTTATGAGTTCTGACTATTAGTTACATATACTTCTGGTGAAGAGGCATTGTTCTTGGCTTGATTGTGCGTCTAACTAGCCATTACCAAAACCTTAGTGGCAAATGAGCGCTGGCTCATGTTTCCAAATAACAAGATGTTGAGCGATCAGTGTTTTGAGAGTTAACAGAGAGTTTTGGGAATACCAGCTTTTTTCCAGTGGGTATTCTGTGAATTATGTGAAAAATAATTGTATGACAAAGTTCCTGAGGCCTCTTAGTGTAACAGATTGTATTCTAGAAATCTGAGGATATACGTAGTTCTGTAACTGTACTTGCCTTACCAGCTTCCCTTATATACTTATATGTCGGGCTGTTGAAGGTTTACCACCAGCTAGCCAGTTACAGATGGGTTAAAAATGGTTTTATGCATATTTCTTCCACAAAGGTTCTGTTTTTTCACTTGACCTTTGAGGATATTGTTGTTATATTAACCCATCTGTTTTCTATTCTAGATGATGAGTCTCCTGGACTATATGGGTTTCTGCATGTCATCGTTCATTCTGCCAAAGGATTCGACCATTCTGCCAGTAAGCGACACCTGCTCGGTTATCAGATGTGACTGGTATCAGTGATAAAGTACAGGGTTTATAAAGGACATACCAAGATAGTATTTTTTTCCAAGATGGTATTTTTTCTTTTGTTTTATTCTTTCTTTCTCTCTCTCTCTCCTTTCTCATTCTTATTCCTTTCTCTCTTGTTCTGCCTGTATATCTTGGTCAGCAATTAGGAAGTAAACCCTATACAAGCTAGCGAAGCAGTTCTCTAAACCAATACGTTTCTGAATAATCATTTGATATTGCAACTTTTCGGGAAGATTTTAGAAATTGTATTTTAAAATGCCCCCCCCCCCTCCATAAAGATTAGGAGTATTCAAGATGCTGCTGATCACTAATAGCCTTAACTTTAGAGTGCTGAGTAAACGCTTTGCCGTGTACTCCCAGAGTTATGAAGAAACTGCTCCAGATAATCAAGCCTGTATGTCCCGTACCTTGTTTACAATCTAACTAAAATACTGATTTAAGATATTGAGGCTTGGCAGTGTAATCCTTTACATGTGTTACTGCTCACTTCTTTCCCTGATATATGCAGAGAGCGGACCCCTTGCTCTTTCTGTAATTAAACTCTGAGGAGGTTTGCTGAGGAATGTGGGGGGTTTCAGTACTACAGCCGTTAAAGGGTTACAGTGAGCCATGGTACATGTTAACATTACTGGAGCAATCTGTCCGCGAACACTGTACATAATTGTACATATTAACATGTGGTTAGCTGTAATGCAATGCAGCAATAAGATGTTTTGTGCACCAATATTTTCTTTCCTCGGCCAATAGATCTCTACTGCACCCTGGAAGTGGACTCGTTTGGTTATTTTGTCAGTAAAGCCAAAACTAGAGTTTTTCGTGATACCACAGAGCCGGAGTGGAATGAGGTGAGAAACACAAAGTTTAGCAGACATAACCCCTTCCCATTAAAGCAAAGCCTAGCATGCATTTCTGTTTTAAATTCAATTAAAGTGCGTAGTGCGCGGTCTCACTGCCGTTAAACAATATCTGCGATTTTCCCACGGTTTACAATCCAAAATCTGTAAAACATTGGTGCTTGTGTAAGGAACTGCTCCAAACTGACTTAACAACGATGACTGCGTATTACACTTCTTAGTAATGCATCTCCTACAAGGCAAGTAGGTGGGGTACGTCGAAACGATCAGATGCGTGGTGAGGATTCTTATGAATTAGAAACCAAATTGTGGATAATTTAGGAGCAGCTATTTCAACTTCCCGTTCTTTGCCAGATTATTTCTCCCCTTTTGGAAGATGCTGGGTAGAGGGAGGTTTTTAGGACAGGAGATGAATATGCATCCATGTTTTGCCACCAGGCACCACTTAGCAGAACTCTGCAAATATAATAGTCCCTTACTTTACACCAGATATCACGCAACAATTACAAAACCCAAGTCATAAGTAGTTTCGGTCAATTGACTTGATGATGTCAGTAACTGTATATGTTCCGGTTCCATTCGGTGCGTTCACCTGATCCACATGCTGGTTCCACTAGATGACATACATGATCATGAACAGGTGCTGCTCAAAGTTTTTGGATCTTATATCTGTGACTTCTCATCCACAGGAGTTTGAGATCGAACTGGAGGGATCCCAGTACCTGCGAATTCTCTGCTACGAAAAGTGCTACGATAAGACCAAGATGAACAAGGATAACAATGAGATTGTAGACAAGATCATGGGCAAAGGGCAAATTCAGGTAAAGTACCAAGGGGCTAAAAGGCAAACCACCAAAAAGCATCTGTGTGTGAAGCAAATGGTAGATTATGGGGTCTATTATGTAGTTGTGTGAGGGGGGTGCTACAATCATTTTTAAAGATCACGTTGGTTTCTCATGTCACGATCATTAGCAGTTGGTTTCTGTTCTGCAGATTGTCAGCTTTACCATTACAGAAAACAAATGAATATAATCTAAATGAGACTGTATGCATTTGAAAGATCACTAAACAGATATCAGGTGTTGCTCTGTAACAGTTTAAGCAACAAAAAAACGGCAGGGAGAAAGCTAATGTCTATTCTTTCTATAATGCACCTATGTAATTGTTTAGTGGCTGGTGAATGTTACAGGAATATAGCCATGGTTTGTGTTGTGTACACAGAAGGGTCACAGGAACCATTTTCAATCATCCATTCCCAGAACACTCTTCATTTATAGTGATTCTGCTGTTCCCTAATGAGCCGTACAGATTGTATTCTTTTGTGTTTTCTCTCATGTTCACTTACATAATTATACATTCTAAAGAGAATCTACAAGCTAAAAAACATTAACAGTGTCATCGCGTCGGGCACACAGTGGTATTCACACTTTTTGGGACACCTTGGGCAATCAGAATTGCAAACTATTCTGTTATTTGTGATTGAGACAACTGTTGGGTTGAAATATGTATGAAACAGAATTACTAGACTGGTTTGTTTTTGGTCATTTTTTTTTTTCAGCATTTGTTTTAGACAAAGATTATGGGGCATTTTTGATTCGGGAACAAAATGTTTTGCTCAGTGCCCACACTTACTCTCTTCCACTTTCGATCACTCTCTCTC
>VKOC01002357.1:0-19425 GCA_009364415.1 Spea multiplicata | reverse complement strand
TATAGGCACATTATTAGTGCTGGAAGTGATCAGAAATGGTGAGACTTCTAAAAGCAGTACTCTATTATCTTAAAATAAGATTAAGCTCACACACATGGTGATAATCCTTATTTACTCTATTGATTTGTAATTTAATAACACAAAAAAGGTAAATGCTCTCTCGTGGAGACAGGTTACATAGCATTGTCACTCTTGTATGTTGCATCTCTTCATTAATGTCTCCTCTTGGTCCTTCTCTCTTAGCTTTTCCTTGTCACTTATTCTCTTTGCTCACTTCTATGTGTGCCCACTCCTTTTTCATCACTCCCTCTGTTATCCCTAAATCAACTAGTTCTGTCCTCTCACATTGGCACCCGAGTTGTGTTTGATGTAATCCGAGTTTTCCTGTACTGGGTTTCTCCATCCTTTACAAGAGACTTTCTGACTCCAGCTTGATGCTCCAGGGCTCAGTCAAATTGGGATTGTTTGAAAGTCCGACTTGAGCTGCTAATTTTGATACCATCCCCTCCTTCACTGCTTGTTTCCCATTAATTCATATTAAATTCACCATCAACCATCACCTCTGTGCTACAAGGCTGGATTTGAGCACAAACTGGGCCTGTCAGACTCACACACAAGTGTTTTCTGATCTGCACTCTGCAGGAAAGCAAATGTGATATGTCAAATAAATCAGAATATATTGTCTTAGCCTCTCCTGTTTTATATATAAATAACTCTCTTAGGTGGGTGTTCATAAACCATGATACTTAGATTCAGCCCAGCATCTTAATGGGGAGATACAAACACAGAATGATAGGAGAAAACTGAAGTGATTCTTCATGCCCTATATGAGCACTTCCCGTCCTCAAGCATCAACCCCCACATACAGGCTATGTTTTACATGCTTGAGCACAGGCAATTACATTAAACTGACCCACTAATTTACAGACCAGTGTCCAAGCTAAGCCAAAAGAGAATTGCTGCTCCAGTGGCTTCTAAAGCACGATAGTGGCAACCAGGGAAGAATATATATATGTGTAGGATAAAGGAGCCACTTTGATTTTTCTACAACGTCCAGAACAGATCATGTTATGCATTTTATTAGTTTGTTGCCAGGAGTAATATCTTTGGAGCCATGGCTACCAGGCATTTAAACCAGCTTAATAGCAGCAATCACTGTACTGGAACCAACCTTTCAATGGCAACAGGAAAAAAAAACAAGATTAGGTGTGTGTTGGTAAAGATGTGGTGCAGCAAAACAGCTTCACGAGTCTCACTGTTTGTGAATACCGGAATAAGCACAGTCTTGTCTATGCACACTAACAAGGATAGGTGTGAAAATGAATATAAATACCAGTGTTGGTGTATTACACAAGAATTGATCTGATATAAGGACAGAATTCTTTAGACCAACACTGGTATTTATAATAATATTCACACCACTGTGTTTTATCCCATATTACACTTTAAATGGAATTAAAAACAGTATATATGGTACCAAGTCAACATCCACCCAAGGGTCATAGGCAATCAGTAAGAACAAAACAATTACATATCTGGTTTCTATAGATTTAATGTTATTGATGTTTTAGCAGTGTTTCCTTATTAGTGAATTACCCCCTAGTAAATGATCCATAGTCTCAAATAACACAGTGCTTTATATTTAAGGTGGAAAATGAGAATACTAGCTTTTGAGTCATTATAAACTGTTTCATTTCCCCTGTAATGTAAGTAATGTCAGAATAATGGGCCGTAGATCTAAGTTCCCATTACAGAACTACACTGAAGTTAAAGACACAAGCCTTGTCTCGCAAAAGAAGATGGAACCAAGAACAGGAGAGGCTAGTAGGGTTTAGTTCTGGGTACACAGCCCAAGTAGTAAATCCATGCAGCAATAGAAAGTAAGTGAGAACAAATCCATGTAACAAAACAACTATACGCATACCTGGGAGCGCTCAAGTTTTTTGCTCCAATCTGAGGGGCTCAGGGTAAAAGGGCAGAATCTCGGGGTCACAGTCTGGAACTGGCTCATTGATCCTTTGCATTGATTTGGAAATGTCTGATCATTTTAAATCCATTTTAGTTATCTATTATGCTTTCTTTACGTTCATCAAATCCCATTATTTAAAATTAAACCTAAAATTACTACACAGTGATTTGCAATTTCTTAAATCATTTTATTGAATTCTTAACTTACTATTGCTTTGACAATTTAAGCTAAAATCACATAGAGCTGACTAAAATTATTCTTCAAGTTTATGTTGAGCAATCATTGCAGCCCTAGATGGCAGACTACACAAACTCTCAGTTTTATGGATTATATTAATGTGCACACAATAAAGGAAGGCTTTCTATTGTTATGAGTTGTTCTTTTTATGCGCTTAATATATTATGTATACTGGCAGTATATGGACATAATGCTTTCAACAATCAACCTGCTTGGTCACCTGACGAAAATTAAAAAAAACACACACATTCATGGGGAAATTCTACAAAAAAATATCCCAAAATATTTGGTGATGGTGTAAGAAATCATTTGGATGATACATATGGCAGCCCATATGAACCACCTTGCAATTGCTTGTGCCCAATTTGCCAGGGCTTTGAGTAGCCCCAGTGTCTTTCTGTAAGTAGGGCTGAGCTAGGTAAAAAAAAAATTACATTTATGTATATAGCGCTAGCAGATTCTGTAGCGCTGTTACAATAAGAAGTAGTAAAATATTTTTTTAAAGAAAGAAAGATATAGGGCCCTGCTCTTGCCAGCATAGTCTGGTCAGTGGTTGAGAGGGAAGTGAAACAGTAGGAGAGGACTTCTTGGATGGGAATGATTTGATTGAATCAAGGATGATCAATAGATGTTGGATGATATAGAATTTAAACTTCACTATGTCCTTATTGATTGTAAGCTCACAAAAGAAGGGCCAAATCTCCTTGTATACCACCTATGTTTAACATGCGTTGATGTTATTGTCATTTTAAATTGTCTTTGTAAAATATTTTATTGTCCCCCATTGTAACATCACTATGGAACCTGTTGGTGCTATATACAAGTACATGTAATGCAACACAGCCATATTAGTAGGGAGCTTTTAGGTATCCCCTCCAACAGGTTTTTGCCTTCTAAGGCTATGCACCTCAACAAATAAAATGTAGCTTTGTATTTTACAAGGAATGGAACTTAATGCACTATTTTGTTAACATGATATCATTTAGAATGATAAATATGATTAATATTTTCAATAACTTGTAATACTTTTTCTTAATAGAATGCCACTATAATTTACAGATGAAGTATAGAATTATTGGCAATTACTGAAATGTGATTGAATGTTGTCAGTAGTGCAGTTTCCAATAGATGAGAGCTGAAAAGAAATGCCACACGGTTGCCAATAAGTACCATAGAAGTCATTGCAACTTCCAGGAAATGTCTGAAACGAAATCTAATGTAAACTGTAATGCAGTTGCTAAATAATATTACACGCATTCTAGCAATGTAACGTAAACAAGTATAGAATCAAATGTATTTTTTAATAAATAGGAGTTAGAGCATAATGCATTTCCAAACAAATGGGGATGCCATTCAATGTATGTCAGGACAAATTGGATCTCATAGAACATTTATTTAACGCATGTCCTAATCCAGCAGAACGTTACACTGGGAAATGTTATTTTAATGCGTTGTTGCCCTTGGAGTAGCAGCGAGCTGAAGCGGGATTACATTGTAAATTTATAGAAGTACTGTTTAAAACCTGAAGTTATATAGAAACAGAATGCCACATCTGCTTCCTTTAATTATCTAGCACCTTTAGATATAGAGGCGTAGTGTCAGAGAGGGTATCAAGCCCGAATTGTGTCTCTTTGCTAAGTGGGCAAATTGATTATTCAGCACCCATTGCTCTTTTTTGGAAAGGCGCCTTGGGAAGCCCCAAGTCACAATGCATTAGAGGCAACTGCTGCCCCTATGGGGGTGCTGTGTCTGTAAGCAGCCCAACTGCCTCTTATTTGACTGCTTTCTGCGTCTAGCCCAGTGCTGAGTCCTAATTAATGCCATGTGTGGCATTGCACTGTCAATCCAAATCAATGTTTACAAAGCTATTAAAAAATGGATTTGTAAATCTGTAAGGCTGCTCTCTTAGGGGTTAAAGCACTCTGTATCCACCCCAATGTTTTAGCGACATATATCTGAAAAAACATTTGCGTTCAGAAATATACGGTTCCGTGATTTGTTTAACCATTAACAAAAAAAAAAAAAATAAAGACAATTAAGAGAGAAGGTGAATGTTTGGTAGACATTGCTGCTTGGATTCCATTCCAACAGTATTATATTTAGAATTGTGCTCTCTAGTATGTTAAGCAAAACTATTTTTTTTTCTTATTTACCAAAAAGAGAAACTTTTAAAAAGGGTTTTCAGTTTGTATGCCGAACTACCAATTAGTGCCTACATTTGCATGATCGAACATTTTATCTGAGAAAAAGCACCTTTAATATAACATGCCTGTGATCGTCCAGCAGGAAATATATTAGTATATGGAGTCAATGGAGTATATTATTGTCATGGTATTAGCCAGTCCTATATCTGGGAACTTTCTGCATGCACTCACCCTGGAATCCAGATATTATCACTCATATTTATTGTTTGATGCGGTTCAGCGGCAGCTACAAGGCAAATATACTACTTCTGTCTTAGTATCGACAGCTAAGAGGAAAATGTGAGGTTATATAGATTTTCAAATAGGCATTGGATTCACCAATGTCAGATGGTATAAGGAACAAATGCTGGTTTGCTAAAAATCTAGGGTGGCTAGATGAAATGCGAATGTCATTTTCAGAAAGGATCAAAGTGAAGTCTTAACAGCAGGGCAAATAAGCTAACAGGAATAAAACCCAAGACATGTCTTGGAGTGTTAAAGCGGTTAATGAAAGATGGAGTGGGTTAATGGTACTTAAGCTTCTACACACGCATACTTTCCACTATTTCCTATTACTCTCCTGCCAGAGTGAGCTCCACACTGAACGCATGGGAGGAGGGGGAGACGTCACCCAGGCTCTAAGTGACTGGAGACTGTGGACAATTGAATTCTTATCGACATCTGTGTCTGAGTGTTCACCTAAAGGACTTGACTTGTGGGCCACATCATTCTATTACGGTCTCCTGTCGGACGTAGTTGGCTCATAGATCAATAATAATTTCTTTTGAGCTTGTTTGTTTGTTAGTTCCATAGGGGAGTTTTAAAAGATTCGGTAGGGATGAGAGCAGAATGATAGAAAGGACTCCATGGAGTCTGTGGGCATTTAATTGATCATCTGAACTCCTGTTTGACTCTTCTTTAGTTTGGGAAGATGTGCCGTGGTGTGATAAGCTGCAGATCTATTACTCATATAAGCAAACTTTTCTCCTGCAAATAGAAAACTTTTCTGCTTCCAGGTCAAAGGGGAACTCCCACGATTTTTTATTATCAGATTAAAAATAAGTTCCTTAAAATATTGTTCTTGTAGTTTTTTTTAGTAATGTAACGTTTTCAGACGACTGCATATTAGCCATTTTTATGTGTTCTAGCCCAGACTACTAGAGAAACAGAAAATTATCCAAAATATCACATGACTAATAACAATGGCAGCCTCAAGGTCTGTAGATAAACCCATTGTGCAGTGCAACAGAATATGATGGTACTATTTAAAACAATAAATGATAATAATAAAGGATGTTTATTGGAAAAATAAGATGAAACCAGGTTTTTCTCCATGCCAGCCTACAAATCCAAGCACTATATTTTATGTTCAAGGAGAAAAATATTTTCTCGTCTGTAAGCTGAAGCCTTTGTAGTATAATATTTTAGGTCTGTATGAAAAGGAAAAAGTATTATTTTTGAGAGCACCAACTAGCCAGACCATGCAGCCTTCCCTTGCTTTGCAGAGTTTTTGTGTGTGAAACAATCTGCAAGGCCTATTGGCTCAGCCCTTTTTTCGTTTTATTGTGACACACACCGTAAAATCAGTCTAGCGTGTCACTGACACACATTCTTATGTTGCAATGTCACTGTTTCTTGTAACTAAAATTTCAATCCATTCAATCCAGGCTCAGGCCATTGTCATGCTAGATTTCTAGAGAAGCTAATATTCTTGACAGGCTAGCAAGACTGTAAATGGAAGGTAGAGGGGCTTTGTAACCCTGCACATAAGAACACTTTGCAGGACACGGGAAGACTGCAGTCTTCCCGTGCAACATCACATTGCAACATAAGAATGTGTGTCCCGTGTCCTGCAAAGTGTTCTTATGTGCAGGGTTACAAAGCCCCTCTACCTTCCATTTACAGTCTTGCTAGCCTGTCAAGAATATTAGCTTCTCTAGAAATCTAGCATGACAATGGCCAGAGCCTGGTCACTAGGTCCCCAAGCCCCGCTATCCGTGCATGTGTTCAATTACACTAACCCAAAGACCCAGAATTGCAGCCTGACTAAGCCTGGAGTGAGACACCCAAAAGAGTAACCAAACAACATTTCTAAGGTTAGGATGAATGGAAGATGACCTGACTTAGAGCTGGTATGACGATTGGAACTACTTATGGACACAAGGAGAACTTAGGTAGAGATTGAAACAGCATTGGTAGACTAGACTACAAACTGCAAATGGACTGAGCAAGACTAGTTCATGACTGGAACTAGAAAAGAACGTGTTTGACTCTGAGCTGAAGAAGGGCTGGTAGGATGGGAGGTCACAAAGCCCTATAACAGAGAACTGTGATTCACATTTAGGGGTCAGAGAACAGGTAAAGCCACAAGGTAAGACGGGATCTAACTCTAATCTGAGTCTGATTGATAGTACAAATAGCATTGTTTGAATAATAATAATAATAATAATAATAGCTTAGGGTCCACTACCAATAGCCACAAATCATAGGGCAGAGTTTGGGGTGGATAGAGAAAAGGTCAGTAATATACACATGGGCTCAGGTAAGACAATTGGATAGTGAATGGATAGTGTCTAAAACATCAACTTCCACATTGATGGCAATCTGTTGTGGAATAATACAAGGTGAGTCATGACAGCTAATAACATCCTATTAGTATTATTATTCCGTTTTATCATAATACTTTTTTATTCTATTTCAGCTGACTCTGATTATTATTATTGCTTATCAAATGAAATTCTTAAAGATATATGACATTTTCAAGCTAACAGATCTTAGCTGCATGTTTCAGCAGTGTTGTAGAGAGAGATGCAGAATACATGATGTAATTAATTAGCATTTGCTAACCCCTGGGCAATTTCAGTTTTCCTCTGACAGGGGAAGCGGCTGTTGTTGTTTTGTGTATCAACAGAACCTTTGTGGCCTGCCACTGGTCATTACATTGCAATGACTCTCTGGGGACACAGGCCATGACCCTTAGCTGGCTTCCCTGGGGACAGGTGTAAGGTTAAAGGGCGAGCTCAGGCAATGAGGGGCTGTGCATATCCTGAACAGACATGCATATGCAGGGACAGTAGAGTCAATAATGCATTTGTTGAATTGTTTCGTATAGAACTATTGGAGTACTGCCTGTGTAGAATAGACTTCCAGGCGCTAAAGTACTCTGTCAAAGTATTACATTTTTGGACGCAATAATATTACACTAGGTGCAATATAACAGTTGGTATTATTTTTAATTTCACACCAATAACTCTTAATAGGCACAATCGTCAGAGGGCTACATTTGTGTAGGATTGCTTCAGAGAAAAGGCTGTATATGCATCATAAAGTTTACGGACATAGTTACTAATAGGGTGTATAGTGGGGAAAAAAATTTTGAGTGACTATGTTTTTGATACTCCTTTTATCAATTTACATTCCCTGAATAATGCAAGGATATAAAAATCCACCTGTTTGCAATAACTTGTTTATCTCAGCTGCAAGGCTGTCTTAAATTATTTTACATTTTTTTTATAGATTTGTTCTAATGTAATAGACCACGCTGTGTTCCAGCAAATGTTCTAATGGAAATAATGACTTGTATGTTCTGAATATTGGAATATACCACTCAGTGGTCCCTTGGTCAGTCGTAGCATGTAACAGTCTTCACTTGGGATCTGTTAAACCAGACCAATCCCTCATAACAACCTCCAAACCAGTACTTGCAGTACATACATTGATTTATTCCCATAATAGAATAAGCTTACTTAGTGAAATGAATTGGAAGAATCAATTGTCTGAGTCTTACTATATAGTTGTCGGTATTATCTATGTGGAAAGTCAGACTTACATTTAATGCAACTATTCAGGATTAATACTACATTTCTGGTAAATAAAAGAACCCACGTAAATTATTTACATTTTATACACTTTTTTATACTTTATATATATATATATATATATATATATATATAAATTAGAGGAGAGAGCAGAGGTGGTACACCTAAATATATAAAGGGATTTAACAAAGTACAGCAGGGATGTTTTTTTCATGATCTAAAACAAGAGGGTCAGGGTCTTGTAAGGAAGTTTTACTATACTGTAAGGGTGCTATATAAATGAAACAGCCTCCCAGGGTAAGTAAATACAGGTTAATACAGTGAGGTATAAGTAGGTTAGGCATATGGATACCCTAAATCTAACACAAGTCAGAGGACTGATTAAGGCTTGAGTGTTTTACATCAGGAGAAAGAAGACAACGGGGAGCTAAATTATTCTTATCTGGTGTCGATTTCTGTGTTTCTGTGTTGATCTGTGTGGCTTTGCAGTTTGACCTGTGTGTTCAAATTGTGCCATTGCCTGCTGGGTCTATATGGTAATCTTATAACACAAACACGGATGTAAAGCACCGAAATAATAATACGATAATTCAACATAGATCTGACCTTTACAAAATCCATATAACACTGATGCACAGGATGCCTCTGAAGAACGACAATATTTGGAATTAAAACATGGTTAAGTAGAAGCAATATATATAAATATGAAGCCTGTACACAAACTCCCTATTTAAGTCTCTTTAACTCCCTCATCTTGTATTCTTTTCATGCAAAGTCTTATTTCCCCATCTGGCTCTCATATCCTTGACCTACAAATTCCCTCTATACATCATAAGAGCTAAATCGTTCTCTATTTCCTAATCAACACACACTCTCCCCTCCGTCTGCAGTTGCCCTGTCTGGATGGCTGGTGGTTTTCCCCTGATCGTTTACAGGTTGTAATTAGCCTGGAGGCTAGTGGGAGCCCTGCGGCCTATCAGAGAGGCTGAAGAGAAACAAGACAGGAGAGGCTGTGGCCTGTCTGGTTGATGTGGGGAACGGGTCAGCTTTCAGATAACTGCATGATCAAAGGCCCATAGTCTACATGGCTAAACAATGAATTACTTTCTATCAGTGATATAAAAAGAAAACATATACATTTCCAGGTTAACAGAGGGTCTGTGGCTTATGATTATGAGAATGGAAATACCATTCAAGATCATAAAAAAAAGTATGAGAGCAGTTACCAGCAAATACCATGGGTAATCAATGTTCTCTGCAAGTGGTTTATTGCATATGAGTGATGCAGATTATTTTGAAAGGGGAACTCTCACCACTCTGGCCAATATTTTTTTAATAAAGCATTAAGAATGTAAGTAACACATATGTAATGCTTTATCTTAAATAATGTTAAATAGATCATTTGACTTATATTGCTTTTTAACACGAGTAGCCCCGTACTCATGATCTTGTGAAACCTGGGTGGCTCCCAGAGTTCCTTGCATGAATATGCGTATTGCTGAATATTGCATTTTCCGGCATTATTTTCAACAATACATGTCTTCACACAACAGAGGAGGATTGCGCCACTCTGTTTAGACTGAAGGTTGGCTGGAAGAGGTTCTAGTGGAGTGCTGTGTACACTGGGAGAACCATGAAGCGAGGCCGCTTCATAGAAAACTGAAGGTACATTTTCCAGCTCACCAGTTTCACCTAACACCAACCTACTAAACCTACTAATGGGCTGACCTGTGCCTTGATGGGACGTCCCTGGGAGGGCCAGAGTTCCAGAACTGCGGCTGGGTAAACCCCCGGTTCTAAAGATGGGTAAAAGAACCCAGGAGTCTCTCTATGAATCCGTCATGGCCCCCTTTCCAAACACAAACCTACCCCCATGTGTCCTCATGCTCAGGGGTTTACAGTGACACTAGGTACCCTTCTGACTGCACAACCACATCACTACCGCAAATGATATCTGGGGATGATTTTTTTTTTGCTTTTCTACCCTTGGGTACCTTTGATGAACTGGCCTGTTGAGGGGAATGTTGTCAGTAGACTTGGACTGACCATCTAACAAACAAGGCCTATACAGGAGGACAAGTTCCAGAGGGTTTTTGTAAATAAGCCTAGGACCCTTTATAACAGTGTTAGGTTGTGCTATACTTACTTTCCCAAGTAGGGTGATCACATTCAACCACAAGCCTTGTAGTATGTAAGATGTTTACCTACAATGCCATTCTTTGAGTTTATACATCCCGCATGTTGCAGGGCAACAATTTATTTGTGCTGGTCAAGCATAAATGGAAAAAAATGAAAAAAAATGGCCAAAAATGATGGTAGTTATACTGTGTATGCAACACATAACAGGCAAAGTGGGATTGGAAGGTCAGCAATGCATCTTCTATGTAGTAGCATTCTCTGCCCTCTAGTTAAAAACATTTCTATAGTGTAATGGGGCTGCTCCTCGGCTGTTAATCTTTTAAAGATGGATTCCGTATGTTTACTTTTAAAGGCAAGACAGATCAGCAGCTTCTTGAGCTTATAGGAACACGTAAAAATATAGCCAACGTGGCAGTCTGCTGAATGAAGAAGCACACTTCTGTAAACTACAGTATTTGTTTCATTAAAAAGAAACACAGCAAAGATGGAGAAGTAAAAAATACACAAAAATACAAAAAATGTGCCATTTAGATAGAAAATAAAGGGACCCTGGGGGAGGGAGGCAGAGCAGTGTGGAAATGGAGGGGTATGGACACTGAAGGGAGAAGGGATAGAAGCGGTATAGACACTGAGAGGAGTCAAACAGAGGGGTATAGATACTGGGGGCCAGGCAGATTGGGTACCAAGGAGGTACTGATGCTCCTTAAGATGGACACATGGGAGGTATATGTGTATATTCATATACACAGGTATATGTGTATATGTGTATATCCTATTTTTATAGGACACACTTGGTTAACATACTGTGTTTTCAGATGGAATTGATAATAAGGAAAGCTGAGGTTGGCCAAAATATATCTATCTAGTCTAAGAGAGAATATAATGTTGACTGTAGTATCATCTATCCTCTAGTATTGTCTTATCTTTAAAAAGTATATACCGGTAATGTACAGATATAGTGCTTTATTTTAACTTAGTCACTGTATGCTATGGCAATAAAATAGTTAATAGTTTTTGATCAATGCCATGCTCCAAGAACTACTCCCCTACCCCCATCACTACGGGAGACAAATTATTTCCTGCGTCGCTTCGGTCCGTTGGCATCTTTTCGCCAGAAGTTTCTAAATCATCCCTCTTTAGCGTCTCCCTAATGGGAACCAGTTGGCACTTGAGGCAGCCGAACTAATTTCAAGTGTTATGGCTCCACAGTAAAAGGGATTATTGTACGGGAGGGGTCATCCTTTCACTTTTCCTTGGTTTCACACTAAATCATACCTTTTTTTCTTTAAAGTTTCTTTGACTTTTCACTCTTGTTTTGTGGGTTGTAAGTGTAATTTAGGGCTGATGATGAACTGACGCATTAAAGCATGTTTTCAGTTGGTAAGTCATAAATGCATCCCTAAGATTTGAATAAGGAGTAATATGGATAGCTATAATACTTTATTAAACAAATAACATGGGCTTACAAAATAAAAAGTTAGTGAGATCCATATGACTTTATATCATATGGATCACACTAACATTTTACTTTCTGATTTGTGTTACTTCATAGGGTATTACAGTTATGCTTATTCACTCTTTATTCAAGTGTTACCCAGTTTAACCCCCACTTATCAGACACACATTTTATATGATGATATACAAAAGTGAGTACGCCCCTCACAGAAGAAATGACACTCTGCTACAATGTAAAGTAGTGAGTGTACAGCCTGTATAACAGTGTAAATTTGCTGTCACCTCAAAATAACTCAACACACAGCCATTAATGTCTAAACCTTG
Organism: Spea multiplicata; assembly: GCA_009364415.1. NCBI lineage: Eukaryota > Metazoa > Chordata > Amphibia > Anura > Pelobatidae > Spea > Spea multiplicata. The sequence goes on along the minus strand of VKOC01002357.1, from coordinate 7,300 downwards.
GCTTCAAGACTGAGTACACCCCTGAAACCCTGAAACTGAGCAGCACGGTGGGCACGGTGGGCAAGACCATACAGCGGTTTCACAGGACAGGTTCCACTCAGAACAGGCCTCGCCATGGTTGACCAAAGAAGTTGAGTGCACGTGCTCAGCGTCATATCCAGAGGTGGTCTTTGGGAAATAGACGTATGAGTGCTGCCAGCATTGCTGCAGAGGTTGAAGGGGTGGGGGGTCAGCCTGTCAGTGCTCAGGCCATACCCCACACACTGCATCAGATTGCCTCTTCTAAAGATGATGCACAAGAAAGCCCGGAAACAGTTTGCTGAAGACAAGCAGACTAAGGACATGGATTACTGGAACCATGTTCTGTAGTCCTATGAGACCAAGATAAACTTATTTGGTTCAGATGGTGTCAAGCATGTGTGGCGGCAACCAGGTGAGGAGTACAAAGACAAGTGTGTCTTTCCTACAGTCAAGCATGGTGGTGGGAGTCTCATGGTCTGGGCCTGCATGAGTGCTGCCGGCACTGGGGAGCTATGTACTGTGACATACTGAAGCAGAGCATGATCCCTTCACTTTGGAGACTGGGTCACAGGGCAGTATTCCAACATGATAATGACCCCAAACACACCTCTAAGATGACCACTGACCGTGGCTAAAGGTGATGGGCTGGCCAAGCATGTCTCCAGACCTAAACCCTATTGAGCATCTGTGGGGCATACTCAAATGGAAGGTGGGGGAGCACAAGGTCTCTAACATCCACCAGCTCCGTGATGTGGTCATAGAGGAGTGGTACTTTATGGTAGCAGAGTGTCATGATTTCTTCAGTATTGTCACATGCAAAGATATAATAAAATATTTACAAAAATGTGAGGGGTGTACTCACTTTTGTGAGATACTGTGTATATATCAAGGTGAACAGATGGTTTCTTTCAGAATGCAGGTTGTGGGCATGAGGGGAATTGCTTTATTTGGACAAGTGGGTTTTTACCAAGTGTATAACAGGTATGGAAGTGAAGAGTATGGTTAATATTTGGAGCAAGAGCAAAACTACAGGAATCACAGTGTTGTTAAGTACTCAGTAGTCCAAATTTAATTCTGGAAGCTATGAGGAGCAGGTGGTGGGACTGGCAGAGTGGGGCAGCAGATGGGATAAGAAAATGTTAGTAGGGTGTTACAACAATCCACACTGTATATCAAAAGAGAATTAATTACTATATGAGGTTTCTATAAGTTTGTGGAGGATTTTTAAGCTGAGGAGTAGTGGGAAGTACAGCAAGGATGAAGGTTAGAAAGTGGTGGTCAGAGGTGGGAGAATGTCCATTTGGTGACACAGTGTGTAAGGAATGAAGTCCATTGTAAGAGAGCAAAGGATGTGGTGGTGAATAACACTTTAGTGGCTGCAGAGGAAGATGGGTCAAGGACAAGGAAATTGAAAGCACATCCCTTGTTTCATTCCATGCTTGTAAGAAGCATTTGTTTAGGGAACCAAAGAGCTTGTTGCAGAATGGTCACTGTATCTTCTTATGGGACATCGGAACTGATTTAAGAAATCATAAACAGGCTACGGGTATAAGTAATTAAAACATTTATTTTTGGATCATGGCTGCATCTTACAGACCCACTAAATTCAGCTTTAAGTTTCCCAAAACCTTGCCCAACCCCACCCTCCCCCAATTGATTATCCATCTTGCCTCTTTACTGTTCATTGTCTAGAATGTCGAGCACATATATAAACAGTATGTGCTAATCTTTACTAGAGCAACATACAGACATAATCAGGTCACTATTCTAGTGATGTCACACTAAAATGTAACTCAAAGTTGACATGAATGGTTTGCAAATGTCAATCAGGCCCTGACTTAATATGAAGAGATTCAGCTCAGATTCACTCTCCCGGCTTTCACATATTTCTAGTTTTTTCTAGTAAGGATTAAACATTTGAAAAAAACATGGTCACGTGAGCTCACAAGTGTGCTTCAACCACATTTACACTAATGGCCTTGTCTTAATAAAAAAAGTGCAATTTTCAAACTTTATTATGATATATATATATTTGGGTTTTTTTAAAGATTTGTTTTGTGATGGATCTATTATGGTGGGTGAATGGTGTGCATGACTGCTCTGCTTTTTTGCATGAGGATGCACAAGGACTTAGAGCGTACTTACTCATGATTCTCTAATGGACAGATCTAGTACAGAACCATTCAATCTGCTATCCCACTAAACCAGGAGCTTTTACATGGAATTGATGTCACAAAAGGGTAAGATTCTAGCACTATATACATTTCTCTGAGAAATCTAAAATATACTTTTGAATCATTTTATATTTTTTATGCGCTGCCAATTACTTAACTTAAATGTTCTAAATTTGGTTTTCTTGCGGTCATTACACCTGTATAATTGTGATATCCTTTTGTCCTGACCAGGGTGACTCACTTGGCTACATTTTTCTTACACCACTGCCGCATTCTTTCTAGTAAAGAGGAAGAGTCTGGATGATAGATAATCATATTTCAAATAAATCCTAGTGTTTAAATAAGAGGTCATGTTGTGACACTGAATGACATCAGAAGTAACACTTTGTATGCAATGTTGAAGGTGCATAGAATTGCCCACTGGAAAATACAGTATGAATATGTTAACATGGAACTAGTGATGTCTATAATAAGCATATAACTGTGGGTTTTAAATAGGAAAAATAGTAGACCAAGCATGCCAAGTGGTTCTTATCTGCCCTCACATTCTGTGTGTGTACAACTGTATGATTCCTCTGTACATAGCACCTCCTCAGTCTCCAATCTGAGTGCCTAGGGAAAGATGTATCATTGTACCTGTCCTGAAGAAAGAAAGACAGAAAAAAGAAAGATCCTGTGTCAGTCTCTCTCCTTTCACCACTCTCTGAGTGCTCTGAAATAAAAGGCTTGTTTAGGACCCATCACTCAAAACGTGCAGGGTGCAGGGAGAGGAATTTCATGGCAGCCAATAGCAAACTGCGATGGGGATAAATTGAGTGATATGTTTTTATGGGGAATGCTTCAGTTGAAAAAGATTTTAACGAGGTTCTACCCTAAAGGCACATTTAGCAGAATGAAGGGGAAGGAGTAAAAAAAAAAACCCCGTCATTTCACCAATTGAACCGAAGTCATGTACTTACATGGCATTTCCTTTAGGAAAGATTAAAGGCGCAATCTCATTTAGCAACATATATTTCAGTTGTAATGAAACAAAATGGCTTGATCTTATAACACCTTCTCTGGAACGTTCTTCCCTTTTCAAAGAACAGTTAACCCATTCTCTGTTAGACAGCCTGGTAGAACTTTTCTATGAAAGTTAGCACAGAGCCTTCTGGCAGCCAAGGTGTTAAATGTCATTCAGCGCCAAACTGTGTAAGAACAAAGATGAAGGTGTTATGCTACTTATAACTTTTTTGCTTGCGGCCTTTTTTCAGGGCTCATACCAAAAATCAAGAAAAGCATAACTTTGAAATAAAAGTGCGTTTGTTTTGTGTCATTCGTTTCTTGTGTTTTAGGTTTGATTTTTATATTGTAAATGTTGCCTGTATTCTGAGCTTGGTTATAGAAATGCACAAAACTTCTGCAAATTTTTGACCTACAGCTACTTCATAGGTGACGCATGATATAAAATCCCAGCAGGGTTGGTAAAGGCTAATACAGTATAATGATTCTGTAATGCTTGAGGCAGAAATATGTTGCTTTCCTGATTATAAAACAAAGGCGTTAATGGAGTAAAAGTTTTTATAGGGGAAAACATGGCATGTACCTTGGGGCTTCAACTTATTCCCTAGCTTAAAAAAACCTTCTAGTTTCTAAATCTGGTTCAATAAACAACCAACTTCACACAAAATAACTGTCTCAGTCCACAGTGTGCTTTGTCAAAAGCTGCCCAAAGCACATTGTGTGCAAAATGCATTGTATTGTACATACTGTTGTGGACCATCCTCCGATCACCATTTTTTGTGAAGTCTTTTATTGAAGGACTAAGGACCTGAGTAAAATGAGTTTTTGTTTTTAACTCACCATACCTGCCCCAGTTATGCTCAGAGTATTGTTTGCTGTTTGTCTTCTTTAAGGTTGGTTCTTCTACTCTGTTCTAATTAGAGACTCCTAGACGTGGATTGGTAAAGTGTCCATACAAGGCCAACAATGTCCATAGCAAGGTTTGAGAAGGTCTATAGAACATCTACAAAGTGTCCACCATGAGCAAAGTTGGTGCCTACCCCTGTCTCTAGAGCACTGGATTTTGACTCAACATTATTTATGTCTCCATGAGAAGTACTTAAAATTGATATCTGTGCCTGCTGTGGCAAAGAATTCAGTGCTCCACCCTGGACCATCAGAGACAGACATCACAGGGCCTGCTCGTGGCCCCTATTGTTACACCACTGTGTTAATGTATTCGATATATTGTATCCTGTACAGACATATAGATTTCTGCTGTAACAGAAAGATAATGGTATAGTTCTATAAAGAAAAACGCTCTTTATATAAACATAAACACTCTAAACAAACCAAAAAAATGCATATCTAAACAAAATAAAAAAAAGTATATAAGCAGCATGCATACTGGTGTTTTTTTGATTATGTCAAATATTTGTAATGGACTTGTAATATAAAAAGGTTTGCGTAAATGCTTATTGATCATAAAATAAATCAGTTGTCAGGGAAAACAAGGCCATCATTGAGTTACATACTTATGTGCAGGATTTTCCAAGCTACTGGAGGCTGATCAAAAGTCATCTTTAGTAAATAGGCATATGCCCTAAACATCTACTGGCACTAAATAGTGCTTTGAAGGGAATATTCTTGATAGCTGCCAGGATAACAGATTGCCCCGTAGGAAGGGGCTGGGAGAATAATGTGCAGCCCCAGAGGACGGAATGACTTTCCTGATTGTGCTACAAGGTATCTCACTTAATAGAAGCTGTGATTCTAAAGGGAGTCACAGTTCCCGTGTCAAACATTCAGGAGAAGTAGTTTCATTCATAACCCCATTTCCTGTTTTTCTATACACATTATTGGGGCTTTTAGGATTGCAGAACCCTGTGATACCCTTATACCCGACATTCTTAGCTCACGCAAAGCATTTATTGGGTTTTCAGTTTTGAACTGTCTAATCATTCCTGAATATGCTATAATGTGCTGATAGAATGTACATTTTCCCATCTTCAGCAAATAAACCTCAGCAGATTGTTTAATTTATTTGTTTTTAATCACTGAAAAACAACACAAAGAAACATTTTCAGCAGCTACAGCTGTTACAGCTTATTTGTGATTTCACTTTCACATGGTTTCTTACTTATTTTAGACGTTCCATTTGATGTTATTTATATATTGCTTTAGCTTTAGGTGCCCATACTTCTATTCGTGGCTGCACTTGTGTCACATGACAAATATATGTTCCCAAAAAATGTTAATTTGATTAAGGATTGGTTTGGGCATCCAGCAGGACTAGGAATGGTGTTTCTAACACTGCATTTAGTTAAATTCAGGAAGACAGGTGTGACAACACCTTTATGGTGTCTACAGCAGAAGCACTCAGGGTCAGGCCTGGTCTTGAGGTTGCATTGCATTGTCTTCAATTGAATTACCTTTATTGATTGAGAAGAGTGATAGGAGTTGGAGTCACTGGGTCCATGATGTCTTATCACTTTAGGTCACAAAGGCTGATAGAATGATAATGATGTCATAAGAATGAGGGAGAACAATGGCTTAGGATCATCAGAGGGTTATGTTAGTCTGAAAAAGAAGCTCACATGTGCATCTCAGACGGAGTTCTCAGCTTTTGCCAGTTGAGAGGTTCCTAGTTGTGAAATACTGCATGACTACTCAGAACAAGAAGACAGGGAAACCACCAAGCTGCTCACATGGTTTGGGAGGTTTGTTTACCACAGGTGTCCTATGATACCATCTCTTAGTCCCCAGGACCCTGTGTGCTGGACCCACAGACCCTCTACCTCCAAGGATGGCAGAGTGAGCGTTTCCTGACACCGGCTAATGTCACCTTTCTGTACCTGGTGTGAAGAGAGGTTATATCCTCCTACCTGGTGACCAAGAAGCAATTACGGGCATTGCTGATGAGCTGTCTTTACATGTCATACTCCTACACGGGTGCAGAGACCTCATACCCCGTTAGATTCTTCTTTGTAGACAGAAGGAGGATTTTTGGAGCAGATGCCTGGCTATTGCTAGAGTAATGAGCGGAAAAACGCTGCGCATAAACACCGACCCAGCGTATTTCGCTCAGATCTTTGGACATCTGAAGGCTGAAGGCAACTGGAAGAGGATCTGAAGACAGACTGGAGTTGGTGGGGGAAGTTACACTGCCTGTCCTGATGGTGTCTAATTCTGGACACAGTTTACCTTTTAGTTATAACTTACTAAAAATGTTTTAAAACCCAAAAAGGGCCACTTCTATTAAATGCTAAAAAAAATGAAGACAATATTTTTATTAAGCCTACCTAGATAAAGATGTAGGTAGACATAAGAAGTTGAGAACTCTGAAAGTGAGCGGCCATCTAGCCTTATGGTACTTTTATACAAAGTTCCTGACTGGTGGGCTTATGAGGGCCCCTGCTCGAGAGCTTGCAATCTATGAAACATCCCAAGCCCTCTTCAAACCATTATCTGAGGAGGGGCCCTTACTAGAATCAAAAATATTTCTTGAAACATCCCAAGCCTTTTGCAAAACACCATCTGAATCACTACGGTATTTAACCCCATTTGGACTTTGCCAGATCTGCAAGCATGTTTACTAATTCATATTTTGTATTATTATGCATTACATAAAATTGTTAAAGTGTTTATTGTTGGATATCTGACATATTAGATATATCCTAAAATATGCTTAACCACAGTAATATTTTACCATATGTAATAGTGTCTACAATACTCCTTTCTTCATCCCTTCATCCCTTCTATTATTTAGTATCCCCATTCATAATAATAATATTCAGAAAGCATTATTTAGCTCATAATCTACATAAATGTTGAAGGACATATCTCCTTGCTTCTTGTACACAGTGACAAAAAGGGTATTCCATACGGTTCATACTCACTTCCCCTTTTACTATGAAAAGAAAACAGAACAACATAGGATCTTGATTTTTAAGTAACTGTAACTAAACTCTTAATTGGCTAACACAGTGGAAAATATGCTTAAAGCGCTCCAAGGGAAAAGAACGAGGATCAGAGGGGTAATTTAGTCAAGAAGGCCTAATCTCCCTCACATGAAATGGCATGGCACAGAATCTGTGTGTCAAAGACACTGCCGCTTCTCTAAG
>VKOC01002356.1:0-50563 GCA_009364415.1 Spea multiplicata | reverse complement strand
TTGCCCATTCATCCAGTAGAGCATTTGCGAGGTCAGGCACTGATGTTGGACAACAAGGATTGGCTCCGTTCCAGTTCATCCCACATCAAATTAATCAAACCATGTCTTTATGGACCTTGCTTTGTGCACTGGGGCATAGTCATGCTGGAATAGAAAGTGACCTTTCCCAAACTGTCCCCACAAAGTTGGAAGCGTAGCATTATCCAAAATATCTTGGTAGGCTGAAGCAATAAGATTTTCCTTCACAGGAAGTAAGGGCCTAGCCCAATCCCTAGAAACAGCCACAAACCATTATTTCTCCTCCACCAAACTTTACAATTCGCACAATGAAGTCAGGTAGGTAATGTTCTCCTGGCATCCACCAAACACAGACCTGCCCATCAGACTGCTAAATGAATGATTCCTCACTCCACAGAACAAGTTTCCACTGTTCTAGAGTCCAGTGGTGGCTTGCTTTACATTACTTGATTCAACGCATGGCATTGTCCTTGGTGATGTGAGGTTTGCATGCAGCTGCTCAGCTATGCACTCACCAAACACTTTTGGGCTGATATTAACGCCAGTGGAAGTTTGGAACTCTTCAGCTATGGAATCAGCAGGGCGTTGGCGTCTTTTACACATCATGCGTGTCAGCTGAGTTGCTACTGTGTATAAAGAGGTGAAAATTCAGGAGCTTACTCTTGCACATCTAGATCATAGACAACTTTAATGATCTAGAAGAAGACCATGCTACAAAGCTGATAAAAGAACACAAACCTTGCATTTCGGTCTGATGGGCTACCTCACTGACCTTTTCAATGTGCTGCTTCGGCACAGTATGCTGCAAGAGCTGATGGCCCACCTGGCCAATAACCTTATCCCTTAACACACTATATGTTTTTATCATATAAAACCAAGTTATGATCTGTAAGATACAATAGCCCTTCCGGAAACATACCCCAAGCTAGCCCTCTACACAGACCTATCAGCATTTACCTTACAAATAAAGAGAAGCTTTTAAGACATCAAGCGTATAATATAGATCTACAGATAAAATGGACTTGTAAGATACCCACAAAGGGGTCCACAGCACAAGTGACTATATGGTATAGTTGTTGGTATATTTTTAGTGTGCAGTGAAAGCAACTTGACTCTCGGATGATTTTGTTTGCATAATTTTCTTCTAATCTTAATTTGCATTTAAGATCATTATTGGTATAGTTTTAGAGTCATACCTATCATCAAGGCATAGAAAGTCTATTTTAGTTTCTGTGGCAACAACTTATCTATGGCTGCTTTTGTGTCACTGTATAGGGGTTAATCATTCAAAAGCATTACATTTCCCAATGCAGATACATGTTTTTACATTTGGGTGGGATGACCCCAGCACCGAGAATATCCCCCTTGTGCATGTTTGAAATCTGATATACTAGGTAAATTTAAACTCAAACATACCAGATATCAAGCGCTGAAGCAGAACAATGTTAAAACATGCAAACACATTTCTGTACTCCCAACATACAGGTCTGCAAATCTGACCTTGAGTATATAGGGACCACAATGCATGTGACATTACACACAAACGTTTTTTTCACTTTTTTTCTCCCTCACTTCCTTGCCTTGTTCTGTCATGACAAACAGAATTTATTTTATGCAATTTTTTGTGCACATTGCAAAGAAACAAATAGATAAACAAAAAAAACAAAGTTACAAAAAAGTATAGTATACCACACATTTTGATTGGAATAAACACATATAGGGCCATTAAGTACGACAAGGTAAGTTAATTCAAAATATGTAAATTATTTTGGACTTTCATATAACAGCAAAACTAAAAAGTGTGTTCTTTTAGATTTTAACGTAAAGAGCTATCTTTAATCCAGTTGGGCTGCAGTTCCAGATTTGTGCCTCAGAGCGCCGCTGTTTACCAATAAGATGGAGCTGCTGGGATTGGACATCTACCTATGCTTGTATCTCACAGAAACATTGCAGAGCTGTATGAAGAAAGGAGACATTTTGAGATCCTTTTACACAAAGGAAGTATATGCACTAGAAGAAATTAGATATTTATCTGACACTGTTTCAGTGGATTACAAACCATAAAGGAAGACAATTTGCATTGGAATATAAGGAAGACAAATGTCTAAAATGAGGATTCATCAAAGAGAAACATGCAAGGCATTCAGATGGCAAGTAATATTTTCTTTCTTGTTTTCTTGCTTTTATTTGGTATCAGCTCAAATCAAATACTCTATTTTTGAAGAAATGAAGAAAGGTTCATTGGTAGGAAATTTAGCAAAGGATATGGGATTGAGTCTAAAGGAACTGTCTAGCCGAAAATTTCATATTTCTCCTGATGCAGGCAATTATTTTTCTTTTAATTTAGAAAATGGAAACCTCTATATTAGCGGCAGACTAGACAGAGAGATTTTGTGTCCTGCTACTAACCCCTGTTTTCTAACCTTTGACGCACTTGTGGAAAACCCTTTAAATGTTTTTCACGTCACAATTGAAATTAAAGATTTAAATGATAACGCACCCAAATTTCTTCTCGACATTATCAGGCTAGACATTGTTGAATTTACTTCACCTGGAGCACGTTTTCTTCTACAAAATGCAAGAGATACTGATATAGGTGTGAATTCAATACAGTCATATCAACTTAACGACAATGATTTTTTTAGCCTGGGTGAAAAGATCAACTCTGATGGCGTTAAATATCCGGAAATTGTGTTGGAAAGATCTTTAGATCGTGAAAAGAAAAACCTATATGAATTAACCCTTACAGCTTTGGATGGAGGAAATCCTATGAAGACTGGAACAGTCCCGGTAAAGATTTTTGTCACTGATGCTAATGATAATTTTCCTATATTTACCCAAGAGATATACAGGGTAACGTTAAATGAAAATGTGCCAATCGACACTTCAGTTCTTCAAGTCAAAGCCAGTGATAAAGATGAGGGGCCAAATGCACAAATTTCCTATTCCTTCAGCAACACTGTAGAAGATGTTTTGAATGTGTTCACAATTGATAAGTACAGTGGGGAAATCAAAACCAAGGGACATATAGATTTTGAAGCGACTAAGATCTATGAAATGTCTGTGCAAGCACAAGATGGCGGAGGCCTTGTGTCTCATGCCAACGTGGTAGTACAAATAGTAGATCTGAACGACAACGCACCTAAAATAACAATCACATCCATTTCGTCTCCTATTTCCGAGGATTCCTTACCTGGCTCAGTGGTGGCACTTATCAATGTACATGATAAGGACTCGGGAGAAAATGGTGAAATTATGTGTCAGATTTTAGATTCGTTATCATTTAAACTATTGTCATCATCTGGTGATTATTATAAAATCGTTACATCTGTTCCTTTAGACAGAGAGAAAACATCATCTTATAATATATCTATTGTTGCAACCGACAAGGGGAGTCCCCCATTATCGGTCACAAAAACAATTGAACTATACATTGCTGATGTAAACGACAATCCTCCTACTTTTGAAAGCAGTGCTTATGATGTTTATATTACAGAAAACAATTTACCCGGTGCCTCAATATACAGAATACATGCATCAGATCTCGATTATGGAGACAATTCGAAACTTGTTTATGCAATTATTAACAATGGTAGTGAAGATTTTCCTGTGTCTCCATATTTATCTATTAACCCAGTGACTGGAGTTCTCTATGCACAACAGTCATTTGACTATGAACAACGGAAGACGTATTACATCCAAATAATGGCTAAGGACAGTGGATCACCAGCTCTGAGCAGCAGTACAGTCCTTAGGCTTTGTATTGTAGATCAGAATGATAATGCACCGACAATTCTTTATCCTTCACCAGAGAATGAGAATTCAGCTTTATTTGAAGTGGTCCCTTTGGCATCTGAGCCTGGTTATTTAGTAACTAAAGTGGTGGCAGTTGATGCTGACACTGAACACAATGCTTGGTTGTCTTATCACTTTATTCAAACCTCAGAACCTTTCTTTTTTACCATTGGTCAAAATACAGGGGAAATAAGGACATCTCGTGTATTTGAAGAGAAAGATAGTATGAGGCAAAAGGTTGTAGTTATGGTGAAAGACAATGGAGACCCTTCTCTTTCTGCGACGGCTACATTACATCTTGTTGTTGCGGAACACTTCCAACATGTACTTCCTGGATTGAATAGCCAACCAAGAGATACAAATACCCAGTATAATCCACAGTTATATTTAGTAATAGCCTTGGTCTTGATCTCTTTTCTATTCCTGTTGACATTGATGTTGGCAATCATATCAAAGTACAAAAAACTAAATTCCCCCACCAGTTTCAATTCGTTAAATCCTAATCTATTTTCTCAAGTTGATCCTCGCTTGATTTCAAGATACAGTACAGGTACTTTGCCTTTGCCCATTTCTTACGATGTTTGTGTTGCTCTGGACTCAAATGAAAGTGACTTCAGTTTTTTAAAACCCAACCATGATGTCCCAGTGGCTAGTCTGATTGATGCTGATAATTCAGAAACTGGAAATGAAATCATACCTGCCATTGATGCTGTTGAGGTAAGTTAAACACCAATATTTATTTTTTTAACTTTTAAATCTGTAACTTTTATATAACATATGTAAAATCTAAAAAAATAAATAAATCTTGGCATTTTCATTCCTATATTAAGAAAATCCTGAAGTATATAATGCAAAGAGATCAAATAAATTAGCTATGAATTGAGCATTTTAATTTACTCCTTTACTACCTATCAAGCCTTTGTACAATGTTATCAATTCCTAAACACTATATTCTGTTGAGCATATACATGCCAACATTTTTTGTTATCATGATTTGGTGTTTGGGTTTTCGGATTTATATATGTTGTTTTGTGATGGTATGAAGAAAAAAAAATAATTATATATATATTAATTAATAATTGTGTTTTTGTTTAGCATTATATGGAATCTAAGTTTGGAATTATTTGACCTTTGAAGATTACAAATAATAATTTCTTTATGTATTGTATATTAGAATCTGAACCATGCCTTGGGGACACCTAATTGTTGAGAATGCTCTGCCAAAATCAAATCTTTATAAGAATGTGCTGTTTTATTAGGTGTGGCACACAGGTTGCATGTTGTATAAAATTGAATCTCTTTGAGAATAATTTTTATCATGGTCAAACATACAAAGGTATGACATATACAGTAATTTACATACATTGCTTATAGATGTAATCACTGGCCAGTTTTACATTTGGAAAAGAAAATGCTTTTAATACTATTATCAAAAATATAGTAATAACATTAACATGGTTTAGAGAACATATTCCTGTAATGTTTGTGAATTAGTACTCTCTAAAGGGAAACTTTCACCATTGTATTTTTATAGAAAACATTAATTATGTAAATAATGCATGCTTTTAGCTTTCACTTCATCACTTATTTTCATATTTCTCTCACCCATCCATGGTCCTCTATTACTTGTGTAATAGTACTAGTAACCTGGATGCCTCTATAAATAAGAGTGCAGCAAAGCAAGTACTACAAAGTATGTAATATGTTCAATAGTGATACTTAGTGAATATTAAAGGTATATTTGATAAATCTATTTTTTAACAAAATTCTACAAAATAAGTTAAAAGATGCTGTTTTCAGAATTGACTACAAAGTACTACATGTGTCCTTAGTTTTGTGTCAATAGACAGGTGATAACAAAAACTGTGAGTCTGAATCTTTTCAAGGCATCCACAAATCAATCTTGTACAGATAAAAGGTATCTAAAATGACTCCCTGCATTAACATTTTGTTATGTGTACTTTGGTGTGTTTACAGACAAATTGGGGACTGTAAAGCGTGCTTTATCATATTGCAATATAAGCAGCTAAAACTTAATTATAAAACAGCAAATACATTTATTACAAGCATACTATGTACATCAAAACATGATTCACAGCAGCTGATTACACAGAAACCTTGAAACAAAACTCCATACCTATTGTATTTCTCTTCACAATACAGTACATTATTTTAGTAATGTGTAAAAGTTTTAGACAGGTATGTTTAGTTGTAAAATTTAACAAACTGCAAAGTGAGTTAACAGAAGAAAAATCTAAATGAAATCAATATTTGGTGTGACCACCTTTTATCTTCAAAACAGCTTCCTCTAGGTACACTTGCACAGGGATCTTGTAGGCATATAGTTAGGTGCATCATTAAACAAGCATATTAATTGGTGCTAATGATCATCAACTTAACATGTGGGTTGAAACATAATCCATAAGTGTTTATTATTTCACAGCAGGAAAAATAAAACTGGGTGAGGAACAGCCAACGTTACCAACAAGGTATGGTTTCTGATGACAGTTTAATGTCAAAGGTCACAAGACACAAGGTAGATATATTGCATCAGGAAGATATCTCCCAGACAGAAGGTTCAAAGCAGACAAGGGTTTTCATGTGTCCTCGCTAAGCTCTTTTCAACATACAATATTGAAGACCATGCATCAGATGAAAGACCCATCATGCTTATTTCCCTTCACAGTCAGAAGATGTCCAGCTGTGCCATCAGCTCAGCATTGTGAGAAAACAGTGGGACCCTAGTACACTCATCTACCAGCCAGAGAAGTCTGGTCAGAAATGATCTTCATGGCAGACTTCACCCAAAAGGCCATACCGCTGACTCGAAAAGGCCAAGCAACTCAACTAGTTAAGAAACCACAGGACCTGGAGTGCAGGAAAAATGACACTATTGAACTGATTGAGTGATGAGAGTGAACTGAGTGATGAGAAGGCAGTTTTTTCGCTGAAGGACTGGAGAGCAGTACAAAAATCAGTGTAGGCAACAGTGAAGCATGGTGGAGGAGACATCATTTAGTTTGTCTGGGATAAAATGAAGAGAGAGAAGCAACTGAGGCTACCTAAATCCGCATAACAACTGTGGTTCTCCAAGATGTTTGTAACAACCTAGAAGAATTGTACCTAGAAGAATTGTTGCTGTTTTAAAGGCAAAGGGTCATCACACCCGTTCATTCACTTTGCATTTTGTTAAATTATAAAACTATTAACGTGTCTATTTTTGAAAGCATTCTTACTCTTCAGCATTTTTCACACCTGTATAAGATATTGCAACGTACTGTATAATATTTTAATAAAAAAATTTAAAATCTTTCAAATTTATATTGAGTATTGTTATTATACATTTTTCCTTTTTTTTTTCAATAATACAAAGATTACTTGGTGTTCTTTTTTCTGATTACCTCATTAAATGAGTCTAGTTTTAAAACTCCTTGCAGTTCCCCATTTATGCCTCAGAGCGCCGCTGTTTACCAACGAGGAAAAGAACCTGAAAAAAGAAATCTACTGGTATCCCTTTTAGTTTTCATATACTGCAGGTTTGCAAGAAGACATGCAACCATTTTTGTTGTCTCATGAATACACAGCTTTTAATTGTATTTAGCTTGTGGATTTCATTGGAACTGTTTTTTTTTATAAAGGAGACTAAAAATCTCAACTAAAAAATGAAGGCTCAAAAAGCACAGATGTACAAAGGAATTGGATGGCAAGTAAGACAGTATTTTTCTCTGCTTTGGCTATGGCAATCAGTATTTGGTCAGGTTCATTATTCCATTGTTGAAGAATCTAGAAAAGGGTCTACAGTAGGAAATATAGCAAGCGATCTAGGTCTAAATGTAAAGGAATTGACATTTAAAAGATTAAGAATTGACTCTCATGTCGCAGAAAAATATTTTACTATAAATTTAGAAAATGGGGAGTTGTGCAGTAAAGAAAAGATAGACAGAGAGACATTATGTGCATCAGTGTCTACCTGCATTTTAACCTTTGATGTTGTGGTTGAAAATCCTTTAAATGTTTTCCATGTGGCAGTTGAAATTCAGGACATTAATGACAATCCACCAAGATTTTCTCATAAAATCATTGAATTAGAGATCAGTGAATTCACTTCAGTTGGAACATGTTTTGTTTTACAAAATGCAGAAGATCCTGATGTAGGAATTAACTCTATAAGGAATTACAGACTTAGTAGAAATCAGAATTTTGTGTTGAAGGAGAAGAATTATACTCAAGAAAATGTTTTTCCAGAGCTTGTTTTGGAAAAAGCTCTAGATCGAGAGACACAAAACACTTATGAATTAATATTAACTGCAGCCGATGGAGGAAATCCCATTAGAACAGGTACTGTTTTCATTAAGATCTATGTAACCGATTTTAATGATAATTTCCCAGAGTTTAGTGAAGAGATCTATAAAGCTAATGTAAAGGAAAGCACTTCAGTTAACTCAACAATACTTTTTGTAAATGCAACAGATAAAGATGAAGGTTTCAATGCGGATATTACTTATTCCATTGGGAATATTCCAGAAAATGTTTTGCATACTTTCAGTATCCATCCCAAAACAGGGGAAATAAGAAATAAGGTACATTTAGATTTTGAGAAAACAAGTAATTACGAAATGTCTGTGCAGGCAAAGGATGGGGGAGGCCTAGCGGCGCATGCCAAAGTTCTTATACAGATAATAGATGAAAATGACAATGCCCCTGAGATATCTATTTCTTCATTGTCTACCCCTATTCCTGAGAATTCTACTCCTGGAACAGTAGTAGCCTTAATCAAAGTTTACGATCAAGATTCAGGAAAAAATGGAGATGTTGATTGTAAAATTATAGACTTGGTACCCTTTAAATTGGTACCGTCGTCCAGCATATACTTCACAATTATCACAACTACTGCGTTAGACAGGGAATTAGTGTCACAATATAATATCACAATTGTAGCTACTGATAGAGGATTCCCTGCACTTTTCACCACCAAGGTCATTTTATTGAGTGTATCAGATATAAACGACAATTCTCCAGTTTTTGAGAAATCTCAATATATTGCTTACGTTTCGGAAAATAATCAACCCGGAGCTTCTATATATAGAGTACATGCTTTGGATCTGGATGCTGCAGAAAATGCAACGCTGACCTATTCTATTCTCACTGAAAATATGGATGTTTTCCCAGTCTTCTCCTACCTGTCCATTAACCCAACAACTGGGGTTCTCTACGCTCAAAGATCATTTGATTATGAGGAGCACAAGGAATTTTACATACAGGTCATCGCTAAAGACAATGGGTCTCCGCAGCTTAGCAACAATGCCAGCCTTAAGATTTGTGTAGTAGATAAGAATGACAATGCTCCAAAAATACTTTACCCATTGTCAGAAACTGAAGGGTCCCCTTCGTATGAGATAGTACCGTTTGCTGCAGGACAGAATACTTTGATAACCAAAGTAATAGCCGTTGACTCGGATTCTGGACACAACGCATGGCTTTCTTATCATTTTATCCATTTGTCAGAACTATCACTTTTTAGCATTAATCAGCAAACGGGAGAAATAAGGACATTGAGGGCATTTCAAGAGAAAGATCCTTTAAGACAAAAGGTTGTAGTTCTTGTTAAGGACAATGGGGACCCTTCCCTATCAGCTACTGTTACACTAAGTCTAGTGGTTGCTGATGATTATCAGCAGGTTTTTCCTGAGTTCACTAACCATTTAAGTAATTCAGATTCACCCCCTAATATGCAGATATATCTCATAGTTGCCATTGGCCTCATCTCCTTTCTCTTCACGCTGACTGTGACACTGGCAGTGACATCAAAATGCAAAGAGTCTAAACCTCCAATGACTTTTGGATCTTTAAACACAAACATATACTCTCAAGTGGATCCAACGTTTCTTTCTACATTCAACAAAGGGACTTTACAATTACCTTACTCGTATGATGTTTGTGTGGCCTTGGATTCTAGTGAAAATGATTTCACTTTTTTAAAACCTAATCAAAGTGTACCAGTCGCCAGTCTTATTGATGCTGATGATGGAGAGACTGGACATGAAAGTTTGAGGGAACCATTGTCTACAAGCAACATAACACAGGTGAGCTAATATTAAGTACATTTTAATGCTCCAATCAATTTTGTTTAATATATCTGCCCCTTCACTCTGAGACTTGAGATTGGTGCAAAAGCCACGACACTCAGGGCAAACCATGAGAGTTCCTAAGCATAATTATTGGGTAATAATAGTGTACAAGAATCGGTACATACTGACTGTTTTAAGCCATTGGGATTATGACTTGTATGGATCAAAAAGGAAATTAATGATAATAAATTAGATTCATAACTTAAGTGGATGTCTTACACATTGTATACATTCTACAGTCATTTGGAACATATGGAAATTGAACTGCAGGCAGAATAGATTGTAAGGCATAAGGAAGAGGAAAAGTATATTCTGTTGTAATATGAGCACCATCCACGTGTTTCCTTGGCTCTCAAATTATGACAAATATTTTAAATGTGGTTCCCAAAGCAAAACATTTGCTTATGGATTAATCATTCAAAACATTATTTTTCATGTTCTTGGTTAAAACAATTTGGCAGTACTGTAAATAGGTAAATCTGTTGGCTGAGATAACTGACAAACCACTAACTTCACTACACAAAACAAGCCTCGCTAGTTAATATCAGTACAGACCAAAGCTCTTCAAAAACCCCTTCCTGTGCACCATTGCCAGTAAGGGGCTTTGTAAACCATAGTATTGGTATTGGGTGACTGTATGACCTGAATACTTAGTAGTTGATTCAGTTGGTCTACATGATATATCCGTCAATGTTATATTTTATTTTTTAAAGGACTTTTAACTGCTGTTCCTATTAGCTAATGGTTACAATTGCTTACACTTTTCTGTAGTTTGTTGTTGTTTATTGAGATATGTGATTGGTTTGTTTCAGTAACGAAAAACTCTTTAGGCAACTAATAACCAATGATTAAAAGTGATTTGCACATATCGTTTTATCATCATATTGACTGTTTTATGCGGTAATACATGATTTTGTGTATATCTTTAGTATTCATCTCTGTTTGCTTTATAAAATGCTGAAGATCCAGATGTTGGACTCATTTCTGTAGAAACCTATAAAATTAGCAATTATCAGTATTTTCTACTTCTGCCAACACTAAGAACCGATTCTACAGAACAAATAAAAGTTATTTATTCAATGTTTCAATTTCATATTATGGCGAGTGATAAGATTATCAATGCTGCTATAAGGAAATGCATACCATAAACCAGAACGATGATATGTTAAGCAACTTATATTTATCACAAGTTATTGAGTCTTCTTCATTGATTTAAATCGTCCGATGTGACCCTGAACAATGCTATACAATAACTAAAGTTATGGCAGTGGACGTGGACTTCATGCGTAATACTTAGATCTCTTTATTAAGTTCTATAGTTTGGGTAAAAAACAATAGTGACTCACACTGTTTAATGAGAATTACTCTAAATCTGGACAGGTGGTTCCTGCAACCAAATACACAATCTTGATCAGTTCTGTCTGTCATTTATTGCTATAAGTTGTCTCAAAAGTAATAACTAAAGACCAATAATCAAAATTACCTCTAAACGTTGGTTCCTAAATGGCAAAAAAAATATTCTAAAGCAGATCCTCCAACCAGATCCTCCAATTTACTTTATAAACCTAGGCTTTATAAAACCACATCAAAACATTCCAGTAAACAATCTTATTGGTGCAAACAATTTAGAGGTTTGTTTCCAACTGTGTTGCGGATGTGAGTTTTTCAAAATTGTCTTGGGGTTTTTCAAATACCACAAGTTTATACTTTGCAGACCATGTTTGTTGATGATAATCATGAGCAATGATTTTATGTCAGATTGCATCACTGATACTATATATAATATATTTTGAAAAGAACACATTTACAATTTCTTATTGTTTTATATTGTGTCAAATATTATTTGGAAATATTATTATTTCTGCTCTCATTGTATGAACTGAGGTAAGTATATTGCAGAATCTTGTAATACCTTTTTTATTGGACTAAAAGTATTTTAAAATAATAGACGAGCTTTCGGGTGTCCTCCCTTTATCAAGTCAAATCAACACATGTACAGTAACTAGAGAATGAAAGTTTAGAATGAGAGTAATAAAGTCATAAATTGCCTTTAGCTGGAAATAAAATTCCTGATTGCATATTACTGATCAAGGATATTTATGCAAATAAAGTGAATCATTTCTTAAAGTATAAGCATTGTGTAAATATGTGCGAATTCTTGAAGTTATATTGATTCTATACAAACATACAAGCTCGGTGATAATGAGCATTTCACATTAAGTGTGCAGACTAGAGTTGAAGTACATTTCCTGAAAAACCTATAGACCATGAAACAAAAAACATAAATTGTCATCAATATATCTATTTTAAACATTAAAAAAATACAAGTAATAGCTTGTGTTTTTTTAAATTTTTTAAATAGATATATTGATGACAATTTATATTTCACTTATTTCCTTCCAGATATAGACCTTAATTCTATACAAACATACAAGCTCGGTGACAAAGAGCATTTCACATTAAGTGTGCAGACTAGAGTTGACGTACATTTCCTGAAAAACCTATAGACCCTGAACCAAAAAACATCTATCATGCCAGTAGCATTTATTTTCAGGATATATGCTTCAGGTCTTGAAACTGGAGTCAATGCTAAAATGGTTTGGAATCAGAAGTACAGAAGACTTTTCCGTGTCCTCTTATCCTTCCTTTAACATAGACACTGGAATTCTCTACACTCAATGATGATGATTACAAGAAGCACAAGAAGTTTTTAATTCAAATAACAGCTAAAAATGGTGGATCCCCATTTCTTAGTAGCATTGAGACATTAATACGTTATATAGTGGATCAAAATGAAAACACACCAAAGATTGTGTACCCAACTTATTGGTTTCTCTTCATTTGAGGTAGATCTGTATTTGTTAGAACATGGTTCTTTAATTACTAAGGTTGTTGCAGTATATGTTGACTCTAGAAACAATGCTTGGCTTTCAAATAATTTTGTACGTGTCAGAGCCATCTGCCCTTAGCATTAGTCAACAAAAAGGAGATCAGAACATCAAGTGCCTTTCAACAGAAACATAAAAAAACGCAAACTAGTGATCATGGTCAAAGACAATGGAGATCACCCTCAATTAGCTACAGTAACAGCGTACAGCAATCTCTCCATCTAACCTTCAAATATATTTGGTGATCGTTCTAGCAGTGATTTCCTTCATCTTAACAGTAACACCAATATTTATATCAAAATGCAGAGCACCAAGGCCTTCCTAAGTCTTTTAATTTTATAACTTCAAATTGATATTCCTAAATTGATCATAAATTGTGTTCACATTATAGGAATGGATCTTTGCCTCAAACCTTGTTCAAACCCCTAACCAAGATTTTCTAAAATTTGAAAATCCCTGCTATGTAAAATATTAAATTGATTTAATAATGATACTGTTAATTGAACAAATTGTCTGCATAACCCATGTTTGATACCACCTTAACTTAAAGACATGTTTAGTAGGACAGCATATTATGTATGAGATTTTTCCTGTTTGCATGTAGCATTTATTTTCAAATAGTTATTTAGAAGAGGGACAGGATAGAGGACTTGCAATGAGAAAGACAAAGAAAGAAGACACAGGGATAAGCGGATGAATAAAGAAGACAGAAGAACAAGAAGAGGTAAGAGAAGAACTGAAGCAGCAGGAAAGGAGACAGGGACACAGAACCAGTCGGCGGAGGAGATAAATAAACATTGTGAATGAGAGTGTAAGAAAGCATGAATGAGATAGTGAGTGAAAGCATGAGTGAGAGACCATGATAGAAGAAATGCGGGTGAGTGCCGAATGAAAAAATACCTCCAAAATTAGTTTGAACCAAAAGGTCAGGAAACTATGTTCCCATCATACTCCTACAACATTCTTTGGCTTTAGGGAAGCATTTCAATACACAAATATTTATTGCAGATGGCTTGAAATACAATGAAAACTATTTTACATAAAACTTTTTTGATCTATTACTTTACTGTAGAAGAACCAGACAAAATAATGAAATTACCTTTAATATATATCGTCGACATCTTAATATAATGAAATGTTATGATATGACAGTTCCTATTGGTTAACCACAGCTTTTTTAATAAGGAGACCATACAGTTAGGGTCTCCTTTCTAAAATTTAGATGAATTATTCACCAAGGCTAGATTAATCCCTAATTTTATGGCAAAACAGGAGGCTTCATATTTTGCACTTTTAACGCCCTCCAAGAAGTGCAAAGAAGGCATAAGAAAGAGGACAAAAATAAAAAATCAGAAAAGTAGACCCCCTAGGCCAATCTGCCGAGAAGAGAATATCCAAAATAGAGACACCTACGGTAAAAGCCACTGAATGCGCCGCACCAAGAACTGAATGCGCGCCGAAGAACCCCTCAATAACCGCTAGCTGAAGAATCCACCTGATCCACCTAGCTATCGTAGGAACGGACACAGGTCTAAAAGGACGAACATAAGAGATAAACTGGGACCTGAAGGCGAAGATCGAAACGTTGCGGAAGCCGCAAAATAAGACCGTTCACAACGCGCAACACAGAGTCTAGGTCTATCAGGAAATTAAGGATAAGAAAGAGAAGCTGTTATTTGTGTAGCTTTGCATTATGATGAAAATGATATAATATTGAAAACAAATCTTCCAATACACAATCCTACTGATGCCAAAGCTTTAGAACTTTTAAATTAAAATTCTAAAACATTGATAAAAAGCAGTCTTGATCAGGTAAAGTAATTAAAGTATAATTTTACATGAATATTCTTTTTCTAACATACTTACAATTAGTTTTAAATATATATTTAATTCTTGTTGAAACAAGAAAGTTAATTCTGAGATGATTAGCTTCAGCAAAGGTTAAGACAACGTTACGTGTGTAAATATATTCCAAAACAGGTCTCTATTACTAAACTAAAATGATTTTTCATTTCTTTATGTTACATTTGAACAATTTGAGCAAGAAATACACATCCTAAAAAATGTACTTGTATAACCAACACCAATAATTTTCCACCTTCCTGAGACTATGGGTATGCTTTCCCCAAAACTAATGATCACATGTTGCGATAGATGTGAATTTACAAATCCAGACGTGATCTTAATTTACAAATCCACTCCTGCTAATTTATGGGAACTCATTTGGACTAGACACACCCAGGCATGATTACTGCCAGCTCTGTTGAATATAAACATCTATTAAATAGAACCTGTCTTGCAAGGTGAAGTTATCTAAAAGGTCTCAAAAAGAAGTGATGCCTCAATCTGAATGAATTTGAAAACACATAAGAAATATGATTTACATAAATATGGAATATATGGTACATAGCCATTTCTAAGTCTCTGGGATTCCAGCAAACCACGTTGAGAGACGAAAACTTGGAAAAGCGGTGTGCCTTTCCAGAAGTGGCCTTCCTAAATTCCTCTAAGAGCCTATGGACAATTTATCCAAAAGGTCACAAAGAACCCAGACTAGTAAAGTTACACAAATGTTAATTTAATGGTAACTGTGTGTGTACTACACACAAAAAGATCAGGTATTAAAGAAACTTTGCAGAAGAAGTTGGAAACCATTTGGCTAAACTTTATCTATGCCAGAAGACAAAAAAGTACATTCAATAAAATACAAATTAGTGTTCTATTATTCTATTAAATAAATTATATATAATGAAATGAAAGAGCTTTGAAAAATTAGGATGAGTAGGGTATATCCTAACATATCATACTTGATCCTAAAAGTTAACTTAGAGGAATATTGTTTTTGTAATACTATGGTGAACCTCATAATTTTTATGCATCTTGTAAGTGTATACATACTATATCATTGCTAAAGACAAGTGAGCTAAACACACAAAATTATCTTTTATTTATCGGTTTCATATT
Organism: Spea multiplicata; assembly: GCA_009364415.1. Lineage (NCBI taxonomy): Eukaryota > Metazoa > Chordata > Amphibia > Anura > Pelobatidae > Spea > Spea multiplicata. Next base: position 34,770 of record VKOC01002356.1, on the reverse strand, counting down.
TTATGAAATTTTTCTGATACCATGTAAAGTACATGTACAAGTACTAATAATATGCAACCCTGTACTAAAAGAGGCAGTTCTGTGTCATGCTATTTTGAAAATAATAAATGTGTATAGAATACAATATTGATATTTTTTTTAGATCAGTCAAATATAATTTATTAAACATTCCACAAATTTGCACTATGAATAAATAACATTTGATGCACTAGGAAATAAAATCAGTATTGTAATTCTACATTTAAACCTCTGAGCGCCGCTGTTTACCAGTGAAAAAAATGAATGCGGAGCTTTCCATTACTACTAGAGAGTCAAGACCTATATTTTGAGAAGAAATGCTGCCATTTTCATAGTCTCTTCCAAACAGGATTCATTCAGCACTGCATTTCTCAAAACAAGAGGGCAAATATTTGTTTTAAATTCAGAAAATTCATGCCACAAATGGATGACATAACAGCCTGGGATCTACAGAAACACAAAGGAGTCAGATGGCAAGTAATATTTTTCTTATTTCGGTTTTGGTTTTGTGATTCAGTTTCTGGTCAGCTTCATTATTCTATTGCTGAAGAAATGAGAAAAGACTCTGCTATAGCCAATATTGCAAAAGACCTTGGTTTAGATGTTCAGCAACTTTCACTTAGAAGACCTCGCATTGTTTCGCGTGTGTCCGAAAGATATTTTTATGTCAGTTTAGAAAATGGAAATGTATATATTAAAGATAGAATTGATAGAGAAGCGATCTGTGGAAGGACAGGGACCTGCTTTCTTACCTTCGATGTAGTGGTTGAAAATCCATTAAATGTTTTCAAAGTGAAGCTTGAAATTCATGATATAAATGACAATTCTCCAATGTTTTTTCGTGAAACCATCAAGTTGGAAATCATTGAATCTACATTACCAGGAACAACATTTATTTTACAAAATGCTCAGGATCCAGATATTGGAACTAATTCTGTCCAAACATACAAGCTCAACGACAATAAGTATTTTTCAATCAATGAAAAGACCAGGTCAGATGGCAGTAAATTTCCAGAACTTGTCTTAGAGGAACCTTTAGATCGTGAAACGCAAAATATCCATGAATTAATTCTAACTGCAATTGATGGCGGGAACCCCATTAGATCGGGAAGTGCTCTAATTAAGGTTATTATTACTGATGTAAATGATAATGTACCAATATTTGCACAAGATGTATTTAAAGTTACCATAAGTGAAAACATTCAAATTAACTCTATAGTGGCTGTCATAAGTGCAAGTGACAAAGATGAAGGATCCAATGCGGAGATTACATATTCTTTTAGTGAACTCTCTGAAAGTGTTTTCCAGACATTCAATATCCATCCTACAATGGGAGAAGTTAAAACTAAAGCCATTTTGGATTTTGAAATTACAAGAGGCTTTGAAATATCTTTGCAAGCAACGGATGGAGGTGGCTTTGTAGCCCATTCCAAATTACTAATAGAAATAACAGATGAAAATGACAATGCACCAGAGATATCCATTACCTCGTTTTCAACTCCTATTCTTGAAGGCACTGCTCCTGGCACACTGATTGCCCTAATTCAAGTCCATGATCAAGATTCTGGAGTGAATGGAGAGGTTGACTGTCATATAATGGGGGACATACCCTTTGACCTATTGGCATCATCAGACAGTTATTACAGAATTGTTACAACAAGTGACATGGACAGAGAGGCCATTTCCCATTATAACATTACGGTTGTAGCCACAGACAGGGGCTCACCTCAACTGTCCACCAGGCATACTATTCAGTTAGACATTTTGGATGTTAATGACAATGCCCCAGTTTTTATAAAATCAACATATTTTGCCTATGTACCGGAAAATAATTTGCCAGGCACCACTCTGTACAGCATACATGCTTCCGATATCGATTTTGGAGACAATTCAAAAGTTGTTTATTCAATATCCAGCACAAATACAGAGGGATTTCCAGTATCGTCTTTTCTTTCCATTAATATAGAGACTGGAGTTATCTATGCTCAACGATCATTTGATTATGAGCAGCACAAGGAATTTGCAATTGTAATAACTGCAAAAGACAATGGGTCTCCATCTCTGAGTAGCAATGCAACATTGATAATCCATATTGTTGATCAGAATGATAATGCACCAAAAATTCTGTACCCGTCAGTAGAAAGTGGCGACTCAACTGTGATTGAAATGGTCCCCTTTGCCTCCATGCAAGGTTCTCTGATAACAAAAGTGGTTGCGATTGATGCTGATTCTGGTCATAATGCCTGGCTTTCTTATCATTTCATACAAATACCTGAACCTTCTCACTTTTCCATTAACCAACACACAGGGGAAATCAGAACATCGCGTATCTTCCACGAAGAGGATGTTTTGAAATATAAAATAGTGGTCATGGTAAAGGACAATGGAACTCCTCCTCTTTCAGCAACTTCTACACTAAACTTTATTGTTGGAGATAGTTTTCAACAGGTATTTCCTAAACTTGGTAATAAAGTAATTGATGACTCTTCTAATTTGCACATGTATTTTATAATTGCCCTTGCTTTGATTACTTTATTATTTATTTTAACTGTTACATTGGTCATTATATCAAAGCGTAAGGAGTCAAAACAATCTCAAACCATTGATTCTCTAAGCACAAATATATATTCCCAAGTAGATCCTAGGATGTTTTCACAACACACCAATGGGACTTTACCTCTGCCATATGCATACAACGTTTGTGTGGGTTTGGATTCCACTGAGAATGACTTTACTTTCCTGAAACCAAATGAAGATGTTCCCATAGACAATCTTATCGATGCTGATGATTTAGGGCTTGGAAATACAAATGTTAAAGAATCTTTGGGAATCAGCAGTTCTGCGCAGGTAAGTTTCATGAATGATTAAATTGTTGATGTTAATGTACTACATTTATAACAATTTTACTGATCAATTAAAATAGACATCTAGTTTGTTGTTTAACATTTGCTATACCATGAATGCTATTAATATATCCAAAATGTACAAATAAATGCTGCTGAGAATATAAATTGCTGAAAATAACCAGTAGTATTTGTAATTATGGCTAAAAACCTATTATGTAACAGGTATAAATCAGTAAAGCATTTAATTTTTTCCTAATTTTGTTCCTCAATCTACACTATATGGTACTTACACTGCCTTCTCTGGTTGTAATCAGTTTTGTTTTGCCATTTGTACTATACTGTACTGTGTTTTATTCACTACACCATATATATGGTTGCTGAGGGTGAAAGGTTTTAAAAGTATACAATAAAAAAAAAACATATTTGGTTGAATGCATGTAAATGTAAATGTAAAGAACAGGATAGTATTGCAAGATCAAATTCTTTTTTCCTATATAATCCCCTTAAGGACAATGGGCGGTCCCAAAACCCATTGAAAACAATGCATTTTGAGCCCATACATGTACAGGCTTTGTCATTAAGGGGTTAAACTCATGCTTTTAGAGACAAGGATTACTTAAAATAAACTTGACTGTTTGTCTTGCTTAATAATAAATCACTGTATCTACCACTACTAAAAAAAGTTGAAAATACATAATAATTCTCCAAGATTTTCTTATGAAATCACCATTTTTGAAAATGTTGCGTATACTTCACCAGAACAAGCTTTATTTTGCAAAATGTAGGCAATCCGGATATTAGCATTTATTCTGTACAAATTTACAAGCTCAATGATAATCAGTAATCTATGCTGACTGAAAAGAACAACACTGATGGCAGTAAATTTTAAAAAAAACTTTACATTATTCATAAATAATATAATAACAGCTATGGACATAGAGAATCCCTTAACTTAATTGTTACTGATGCCAATGACGATTTTCCTTTAATTAATTCAGATTTATATAAAATTAGTATAAGCAAAAGCGCTAACTCTACTGAATTGAACTCTACTCTACGGTGCAACTTGGGTTTTTGGACTCATTCAAGGTACCGTACTTACCGGCGTATAGCTATATCCATCAACTCATTATGGACTCCCATTTATGAAGATTGGAACCTGGAACCATACATGAACTTGCTGAAAATTAACGAAAGATGGCGACGAGGATTGTCAAATAAGTGAAAACGTGCATTTGAAAGTTCATTATTTTAAGATTATTATGGGATTGTAAAAACAACTGTTATAAACAGAGTAAAAGCATCAAATTATACTATCACGAATTTGTCGAGAAAGGATCTGCTTCACATTCAAGTATGAAAAAAGCATATACATAGGCGATCTTGTTGTGAATGTTGCAAATCTCCTTTAAAGCTCCACTAAACAATATATAAAATATTTAAAAACTCTGCTAAAGGATAATACTACATTTAGGCAAAATGATTATCATTACCTGATCATCTATTTGTGAGAGCATTCGAGCATATAAAAATGTCCACATATTTAATAATTGGAAAACACATTATTATTTAGAATATGATTAAAACACTTGAATGCATAACATATTTTTATTTTTAAACTAAATATAACAGCATCACAATGATAAAGAAAATGTTATACCCCAATGTTTCCTTCCTAAAATGTTCATGTAGTTCCACACTTATACCTCTGAGCGCCACTGTTCACCAATAAGAAGAAGACATGGTGCTAGAGATCTGTTTTTCATCCTCTATGCACTGCAGATCTGTAAGGAAAAATACAGCCATTTTTGGATTATCTCACAAACAGAACACTGAATATCTGATCTCATTCTTCTAAATAAATAGAATACATGCTGGATATTGTCCTCTGTGCCCAACTACGAATGCTTCACGTCTCAAAACTACATAATGACTACAATGAAAATCCAGGCTCTACAAAAAGGCAAAGATATCAAATGGCAAGTAATGTTTTTCTTTTTGTTTTCTTGGTTCTGTCATTCAGTCTCTGGTCAGCTTCACTACTCAATTCTTGAAGAACTGAGAAAGGACTCTGTTATAGCAAACATTGCAAATGATCTTGGCTTAGGTGTTAAGCTGCTGTCATTTCGCAGACTTAGAATTGCTTCACATATTTCAGATGCATATTTTTCTGTTAATTTAGACAATGGAGACCTATATATTAAACACAGGATAGACAGGGAAACATTGTGTGGGACAGCAGCTACATGCTTACTAATATTTGATGTAGTGGTTGAAAATCCTTTAAATGTCTTTGATGTCAAGATTGAAATTCTGGATGTAAATGACAATGCTCCAAAATTCTTCCATGACACAATCAGATTAGAAATCATAGAATATACTTTACCCGGGACAAGATTTCTTTTACAAAATGCAGAAGATCCAGATATTGGTATTAATTCTGTACAGACATACAAACTCAGTGATAATGAGTATTTTACATTAAGTGAAAAGGCCAGCAGTGATGGCAGCAAATTTCCAGAACTTGTCTTAGAAAAACCATTAGATCGAGAAACACAAAACATTTATGAATTCATTTTAACAGCGCTGGATAACGGAAAACCCACCAAATCAGGCACGGCATTAATTACAATCATCATTACTGATGTCAATGACAATAGTCCTATATTTTCTCAAGATATATATAAAGCAAGTGTCAGTGAAAATACACCAATCAATTCTATCGTACTTTCTGTAAGTGCAAGTGACAAAGATGAAGGATCCAATGCAGAGATCACTTATTCCTTTAGTAAAACATCAGGAAATATACTTTACATGTTTGATATCCATCCTACAAATGGTGAAATAAAAGCAATAGGACATTTGGATTTTGAAGCAATACATAATTATGAAATGTCCATACAAGCAAAGGATGGCGGTGGCTTTGTTACTCATTGCAAAGTATTAATAGAAATAACAGATGAAAACGACAATGCCCCTAAAATATCCATTACCTCTTTAGCCACGCCTATTCCGGAAGATTCTATACCAGGAACAGTGATAGCGCTTATTGAGGTCCATGATGACGACTCTGGAAAAAATGGAGAAGTACATTGTCAAATAATTGAAAATGTACCTCTAGAATTGGTATTATCCTCTGGTCGATTTTATCGAATTGTTACAACAAATACAATTGACAGAGAAAAAAATTCACATTATAATTTCACGGTTCTTGCATCAGACATGGGATCCCCTTCTCTTTCTAGTACAGTAGCCAGCAGGTTGGACATTTTGGATATTAATGACAATCCACCATTATTCATGAAATCTTCATATTCATCTTATGTACCAGAGAACAATTTACCAGGTGCATCAATATATAAAATATACGCATCTGATCTTGATACTGGAGATAACGGTAAAGTAGTTTATTCAATCTGTAATATAAATAATATAAATACAGGTGATATTCCGGTATCCTCTTATTTTTCCATGAATATCGAGACTGGAGTGCTCTACGCTCAGCGATCATTTGATTATGAGCAACACAAGGAGTTTGAAATCCAAATAACTGCGAAGGACAAAGGGACACCGTCACTGAGCAACAATACAACATTAATTATTCATATAGTGGATCAGAACGATAATGCGCCTCAAATATTATACCCGTTGGCTGAAAGCGGTGGTTCAGTTTCATTTGAGATGGTGCCATTTATATCTGAAGAAGGCTACCTAATCACTAAGGTGGTTGCTGTGGATGCTGACTCTGGACATAATGCCTGGCTGACTTATTATTTTATTCAAGTGTCAGAATCCTCTTACTTTAGCATTAACCAGCATACAGGCGAAATCAGGACATCAAAGGCCTTTCACGAGATGGATATTATAAAGAACAAAATCGTTGTTATGGTGAAAGACAATGGATTCCCGTCACTCTCAGCAACTGCTACTTTAAGCTTAATTATAGGAAATAACATTAATCAAGTGCTCCCCGAACTCAGTAATCGCCATATTGATCCGGATTCTACATCTAATCTGCATTTGTATTTAGTAATCTCCCTTGCACTGATTTCCTTGCTATTTATTTTAACTGTCCTGTTGGTGATTATATCAAAGTGCAGAGAACCAAAATCATCGGTTGCGTTTGGATCATTAACTTCCAATCTGTATTCTGAAGTTGATCCCAGAATGTTCTCCCAGTACAACAACGGAACCCTGTCTCTGCCATACCCCTATAACGTTTGCGTGGCTTTAGATTCATCCGAAAATGACTTTACCTTTATAAAACCAAATCAGAACGTCCCCATAGAGAATCTTATTGATGCTGATAATTCCCAACTTGGAAATGAAGGCTTAAAAGAAAATTTGGATACTGACAATCAGGTAAGTAATACTATTTTTGTGGTGTTCAGTTAAATATTGCTTTATAGCTCATAAAGACATAATGCAAACATGTGACCAATTACAGTTGATTTATCTTAAAATGTCTTGATTTAAGAAATTCTTAATTTACAAATTAAACAAAATGTTATATACGAGTTTCTATTGCAATGTAACAGAAAAGGGCATTTAGATCGAAAATTCATACTTACTAGGCAAAAAAAGATGGTGTGTCTGTTATTTTAATAAATATATAGAAAAACTTCTAGAGCATACATGGGAAACATTTTAGAAACATTGCACCTAGATTTTTATTGTAAAAGTACTAAAGTAGTAAAAGTGGTAAAGAATTACATCATTCTGTGATGTGCTGTGTAGTTGCTATTATTGCATATTGAAATTCAATACCATCTGTTTGAGACCTGCCATTTATATACTATAAAAAAACCTAGAGTGATTTAAATCGATTGATTTAACAAAAATTCTGTTTTTGTTCAGCTGTGTTAAAGCTTTAAAAAATAAAGAAAAAAGGGGGAAAAAACAAATAAAATGACCCCTGTGTAAAATGAAGGACCAAAGCATCAACTGAGCCTAAGACCATTTCCCTTTGGGATCAAGACATGTATTTCTCTATAGAAACTTACATATCTGTGTGTATAGATATATAGATGATATACAGATAGATAGATTGATAAATAGAGAAATAGATAGATAATGTAAAGGTTTTCTTTGAATCATTGTGTTTTGGTATCATTCATTTTCAAAGTAAATGTAATATTTAGATTGGATTTAAAGGTCTATATCAAGTTGCTGGGATTGCCAATTACCAATAGTATGTTGTCACACAATGCATTTATTTGATATATACCAATATATACCATTTTTCAAATAGTAAAATAAGGCATTTGTAATTTGGATGTTTTCGCTATGATATTTTTTATTATTTGTATTACAAAATGACAATCATTGGTGCAAGAGGTTATGATGTATGGAAAATGTGTGTGCAGAATTGACAATCATATGTGTTTTAAGACAACTATTACTGCATTTGAAATACATGCAGTTTGTTAAGAACAAACCGAGAATCCTCATAATTTACTTTGATCAAAAATCACATGAATAACTCATGGAAAATATTTTGAATGGTTCTATAAATATGATATTGTTAAGTGGAATAACTATTATATATAATATTTGCTTGCAGCTGAATATTTTAAATAGTTATGGATTACATAAATATAAATAGTCCTCTGTGAACTGGGTAATACAGTCCAGAAAACAATGGTATTGTATTGAAAACACGTTTTGAACTGTGACTAAACATAGTCCTAAAGTGTGTAATTTAGTAACAAAATTACATTTACACTGCAAAAAAGAGAGGTCCATATAAATCATCATAAAGTGAATACGATTATCTCTTTTGAAACTTAAAATAGAAGAATTCCCATCACCCTGTCCAATATTTTTTAATGAGCCAATGAGTATGTAAGTAAAACACACATTATGTCTTGTTATAAACCCTTTTCAAATGGTTAATTTCCCCTACCTTTCTGTTTGATACGAGTACCCACCTACCCATGATCGTCTGGAACACTTCTCTCTTCTGCTAGCTACCCGGAGCTCTTCTGTGGCATGGAAGACTGTAGCAATTATATTGCATCATCAACTTCCCTTGCATGGAAACGTGTATTGCTGAAAATAAATAACAAAGAACACCACTGCTCAACTGGAACTTGATTTTCAACACCTGAGCGGCGTGAAGGAAGAAGATATAGATCGGCATTACCAGAGTAATGAAGAAAACATGAAGAGGCTTGAGATGGTGGAAGTAACTCTATTCTACTTACTCTAATTTACTTACTTATTATCCTACTTACTCTAACTTAGAATGCTCACTAAATACCAACCTATTAGGAGAGGCATAAACCATTTCTGCCTAAGACGAGGGTATCCTAAAGAAATCCTCCTGATCTTTGGGACTTCTCCCCATCACCCATGCTATACATACACCAAATCATCTTTAGCCTAGTGATCCCTCTTCCAGCTCAACCTGCTAATAAAATGTTTATTGTCCATTTTAATCTGATCTAATCTAATATGTCCCTCTATTGTAATAGCAGTTACATCCCATTACATCCAAGTCTGTTTTAATGAAGTTGGTCATTACTGACACCAGTGATACATTTTCTATATTGATAAGAGAAATATGGTTAATACACCAAACTGCACTATTGACCTTATTTTAAGTTTAACTGATCAGGATCAGTTCACAGATCAAATATTCATGAATTATAGCTAAAGTTCATGTAACTCGTGTATATGTGTTTAGTATAAATCCTATAACTGAAGAAATTAAAACCAAAGGACATTTGGATTTTGAAATGGCTAAAAATTATGAAATAACATGATAAGCAAAGGAAAGAGAAGTCAGTTTTGGCCATTTAAAGTTATTAATAGACAATTTTTAAGACGTGAGTAAGTGAGTTGAGGTTGTTGGGGTACAGACAAACCTAGGACATAATACTTTACTTAATGACCTACATGTGTCACATTTTGACAGCACACTGATGAGATCATGAAGTCTTGAGTAAATCATGTGTATATCTGCCTTGTGTAGTATGTCTTTGGATTGAGTATGTCTTCAGTTCAAGATGTCCTCATTGACAGTGTTATGGAACCAAATGATTAACACAATGAAAACTGGCAGACTAATTTTTGTATAAACTAAACTTTTTATATATTTTTTTATTGTACTAAACATAATAAAATAACTCCCTTTGTCAAAACTTTAAAGAAATCCATTTACTCAAACACACTTTCAAAAGGCTTAAACATATATTAGTTAATTATAATAAACATATATATATTAATATATATTATATATATATATATATATATATCCAGGTTGCACGAAACAGTAGAACAAGGTGATAGATTACAGTTTTGTTTAGGGAACATAGTAACAAAGAGCTCTGCAGGGATAAAATACAAAAAATATATTTTAAAAAAGACCTAGAATTTAACATTTCAGTCTCTTTAGTAATAGCGTTCAAACACTCTACAAAATGTATGTACTTGTTAGCTAAATGTTAAATTTTTTTATTTTGAACAGCAAAATAATGCAAAGAAATAGAAAGAAAAAACTGGTAAGTGAACAAACTTGGGTATAAAAAGTTGTCCATCTTTATTTTTTCCTCTTGCATCTGAACAATGCTCTTAAATAACACTGCTCTCCTGGATAGCAACTTTGGATAAATAATCTGCTTGCTTATCATTAGTTACAAAAGTGGATCTATGGTTAGTATTAAAGCACAGGTTAGATCAGAACAGGAATATGTGTGGAAACATAAGATAATGGACAGACGTGTGTCTACTTGCTATGCATTGGAGGCAGTGCACTTCTGGAGTGACTATCAATCTGAACTCCAGGTAAAGATCAACTTTTGTTTTTTGAAAACATTCACAGGTAGGTAAGTCATATCTTTTGATTTACAATTTTGCTGCAGACTGAATAAACTATTCCATAACTACACATCTCCCAAGTGTCCTTCTTTATGAGGCTTCTGGATTTCTCTGGCAACCTTTCCTCCTCTTGGTATCTCTATTTGCAGAAAGATTGTAAGAATAATCACATGTTTCTACAGCCACAAATTTCGCACAATGTGCGTGTTATTTGCAGAAAATGTGTTTAGAAATGACATCATATCTATGCTAAAAGCTGTGCTAGCCTAATGATTTGGGCTTTTCCGAGTATCTTCTACCAGCTCTACATCTAGCCACCACCATGTCTAGAGTAGGATTCAAAATGTTATTTATATGATGACAGGATTCTTCTTCTGTGTCTTTGGATGGGCTATCACATTCGGCTAAATGTTGCATAAAAAAGTTTTTTTTAAAAAAATCTTTCTCCTAGCCACTCCTTCGACAATATACCCCAAAACAAAGTATCCGTCTTTGGCATTTTTCAGATATTAGGGGGTATATAGCTGTGTTGTTAATATTCTACTTTCTTTATTAAAAATCAATTTAGAAAAAATCGGTAGGTAATTTAAAACATACTATTTCAGATATAGAATTTTTACTGATTTGACCGATTTGGTCAATATTTTTTTCTATTTTATCGTCTGCATACATTTAAAAAAAACAAAAAAACTTTTTGTGAAGTTTAAAGACAGTAAATGTTAGAAAATGAAAAAGGTTTTTTTCAGTCATGCAATTCCACATTTATACCTCTGAGCGCCGCTGTTCACCAATAAGAGAAAGAATATGAAGCTGAAGATCCAATAGAATTGTCATTTCTAAACAGTGCTGCAGATCTACAAGAAGAAATGCAGCCATATTTGCTTTTACTACAAACCAACGACATTGTATTCACTAATATAACCTTAAAGATTTGGATTCAGCACTGCTCATTGTCCTTAATATTGGATATCTGAAAGAAAACAGCTCTAGGATATTTTTACATGAAGAATGTCTAACATGAAAATCAGTGAATCTCAGAAATGCAAAGGGATGAGATGGCAAGTAACATTTTCCTTCTTTTTTTCATGGTTTTGTCATTCTGTATCTAGTCAGCTTCATTACTCCATTGCTGAAGAAATGAGAAAAGACTCTGTTGTAGGTAATATTGCAGCAGACCTTGGATTAGATATCAAGGCGCTCTCATTTAGGAGACCTCATGTTGTTTCACAAATGTCTGAAAAATATTTTTCTATAAATTTAGAAAATGGAGATTTATTTGTCAAAAACAGGATTGATAGAGAGACACTATGTGGGAAAGAAGACACATGCTTATTAGTATTTGATGCAGTGGTTGAAAATCCTTTAAATGTGTTCCGGGTCAACATTCAGATAAATGACATCAATGATAATCCTCCCAGGTTCTTTCATGATAATATCAATTTAGAAATCATTGAATTTAGTTTACCAGGAACAAAATTTGTTTTACAAAATGCGGAAGATCCAGATATTGGCAATAATTCTGTGCAAGCCTACAGGCTCAGTGATAATCCATACTTTACACTGAATGAAAAGACCAGAACTGATGGTAGCAAATTTCCAGAACTTGTCCTGGAGAAACCTTTGGACCGGGAGACACAAAATGTCCATGAATTGATTTTAAGAGCCCTGGATGGAGGAAGTCCAATTAGATCAGGAACGGTTTCAATAAAAGTCATGGTTATTGATGGAAATGATAATTTTCCTATATTTACTCAAGAGGTTTATAAAGTGAGTCTGAGTGAAAACACTCCAGTCAATTCTATTATACTTCATGTAAATGCAACAGATCAAGATGAGGGTATCAATGCAGAGATAATATATTCCTTAAGTGAAACTTCAGGAAACAAGGCTCAAACAACTCTATTTACTATACATCCAACAAATGGAGATATTAAGACAACAAACGTATTGGATTATGAAGCTTCCAAAAATTATGAAATATCTATACAAGCAAAGGATGGAGGTGGTCTTGTAGCCCATTCTAAGGTTTTAATAGAAATAATAGATGAAAATGACAATCCACCTGATCTATTTATTACATCATTATCTACTCCAGTATCTGAGGATATCTTGCCTGGAACAGTAATAGCACTTATACAAGTCCATGATAAAGACGCAGGAAAAAACGGTGAAATTGACTGTCAAATAGTGGAAAATGTACCCTTTGAAATGTTCTCGTCAGATAACTTTTATAGAATAGTTACAACAAGTACATTGGACCGAGAGAAGTTGTCAAGCTATAACATAACAATTCTAGCAACTGACAGAGGATCCCCTCCACTTTCCATGAAGAAAGTAATCCACTTGGATATTTCTGATGTTAATGACAACCCACCAGTATTTATGAAATCGTCTTTTGATGTTTACGTGCCAGAAAATAATTTACCCGGAGTTTCAATATACAAGGTTCATGCATCAGATCTTGATACCGGAGATAATGCTAAAATTATATACTCAATATGTAGCCCAATAATAGAAGAGTTCCCAGAATCCTCCTTTCTCTCCATTAATATAGAAACTGGCGTTCTTTATGCTCAAAGATCCTTTGATTATGAACAGTACAAAGAGTTTGTTATTCATATAACTGCTAAAGACAATGGATCTCCATCTCTCAGTAGCAATGCAACATTAAAAATCCATATTGTCGATCAGAATGATAATGCTCCAATAATCTTGTATCCATCAACAGAAACCGGAAGTTCAGCTGTGTTTGAGATGGTTCCTTTAGCCTCTGAATATGGCTTTTTAATAACTAAGGTGGTTGCTGTGGATGCTGACTCTGGACACAATGCTTGGCTCTCATACCACCTCATACAAATATCGGAATCATCTCCGTTTACCATTGGCCAACACACGGGTGAGATTAGGACATTGCGGACCTTTCAAGAAAAGGATGTGTTTAAGCATAAGGTGGTTGTTATGGTGAAGGACAATGGGGACCCCTCTCTGTCAGCAACAGTGACCATGAGCTTCATTGTTGCAGATAATTTTCAGCAGATGCTTCCCAAACTCAACATTCAACACACCAGCGAAGAATCTAAATCTAATTTGGAAATGTACTTGGTTATAGCCCTGGTGATTATATCTTTGTTTTTTGTACTAACTATCATGTTAGCATTTATATCAAAATGTAAAGAACTGAAATCTACCCCATATTTTGGATCTCTCAGTACAAATCTGTATTCTCAAGTGGATCCCAGGATGCTTTCTCAATATAACAATGGATCGTTGCCCCTGCCTTATTCATACAATGTCTGCGTAGCTTTGGATTCCTGTGAAAACGACTTTACTTTTGTTAAAGCAAATCAAAATGTCCCTGTAGACAATCTTATCGATGCTGATGATCCAGGACTTGAGAATGAAAGTTTGGCAGGCAATGTGGGCACTAACAATCCTACTCAGGTGAGTTTATATTTATATGAAAAATTTTGACATAGTTTGCAAAATTGATATTGTTTAGTTTAACTTTCTACTAAATAAAGGGGCTCTGATTTTATTTGATAACACAAACAATTTGTTTTTCACTCATATACGATCTGTGTCTTGAAATTTAGGATAACTAAACTATAGTATCTACTGTTGGTTTCTACAAAGATTTCCTTGACTGTTGTAGCTTCGCTTTTCCAGGCTAAGCTTAACCCCTATTAACCCCAATAATGACACCACACATCATTGAATATGGATAAGAAAATGCCACAGCCAATTTTATTTATTAGAGTAATTGTCACACCAAAACCTGAAACTTAATAAACTTAGGTGCGTTAACAAGGACAATGACTCAAAACACCAACATGTAAATATATACAATAAACACACCTAGCTTGCTAAGTAATCCGGTTACCAGAGCCGAATACCACTTAAGGAAGGGACATACCCGGATGCCCCCACCCTGACCTGAGATTCCCAGCACTGACAGCATATAGCTGCCGCCCCACAGACTGTGACAAACACCACAACCCAAAGCTAGGATGCAAATACCAACGGAGGGAGGATGTTACACGGTACCAGGTAAGCTAACCACAAGAATTGTTCCTAACCCCGGAAAAACAGCCCCTTAAATAATCTACCCCCAACTTCACCCCCTAAATACCCGCCAAAAAGCCTACCCCTCCTCAACACAACAGTCAAGGCCCACTATAGCCCATTCTGGCCCTCCGTTGGCATCATGCAGATAGGCAAGCAAAATCTATAGCGTTCTGCTATATATACTATACAAACTGAAAAGGAAAGAGTGATACTCCGCGCTTAAAATGAAAATGCCAGATATCTGGTGTAATGACACAACTTAAACAAGTATAATACCTTGGTGCTGCAGAACCAACACACTGACCACAAGTGTGTAAAAGATAATACACAAAACAAAGAAATAAAGTGCTGCGCAAAATTTACAAACGACACCACAATATGTGCGGAAATTAAATAATACTTAAATTCATTAAAATGGATTCCTTCAATAGGTTCCTCTGTTGGGAAGCCCATAGAGCCCCTTCTGGGGAATGGAGTTTCTTCTTTGTACCGGTGTACCAGAAAAGACCGGAGGAGAAAGAGAAGTAGTAGCTTTAATATAAATAAAAAAAATAGTATCTTACATATAAGAATACTTTAACGCTCCCGTGGAAAGGACCGGAATAATGCTGTGTTGTAGCAGGAACAGCTTGGTTCCTGCTACAACACTGAGGAAGCCGATTGGTGAAACGCGTTGTGCTGAATACGCCCATTGAGGAAGTGGACACAGAGGAATCCTGAGAGAACCAAGCTGTTCCTGCTACAACACAGCATTATTCCGGTCCTTTCCACGGGAGCGTTAAAGTATTCTTATATGTAAGATACTATATTTTTTTATTTATATTAAAGCTACTACTTTTTAAACTCTTTCTCCTCCGGTCTTTTCTGGTAAACCGGTACAAAGAAGAAACTCCATTCCCCAGAAGGGGCTCTATGGGCTTCCCAACAGAGGAACCTATTAAATAATCCATTTTAATGAATTTAAGTATTATTTAATTTCCGCACATATTGTGGTGTCGTTTGTAAATTTTGCGCAGCACTTTATTTCTTTGTTTTATATACTATACAAACCTCTCAAGTGTTCCTTTTCAGAACGCACAATCTCTATTTTGCTTCCAAATCCCTCTAACCATCTGTATAACACATTATTCTAAACATACGAATGCCACAATAATACACATGTTTATCACACAAATGCATTTATAAATTACATTACATACATTATATTTCTACTAAAGGTCTGGCAAAGTAGGTATCAGGACAAGTGCCCCCTGGGCTTATTTAGTTTAAAGATTTTTAGATAAGAACCTGAAGTTCTCCAAAGTGTCTTTTAGCAGTGCTGTCTATAGACACCGGAATGTCTAAAATAATGAAGCTTTTAAAGGTAATTTCCGAGATGACGGGATCGTTCTTCTGCATGTTGTATGGGGTTTCAGTACATTTCTGTAAATGTATTTTGGACTGGGCTGTATAGTGCACATGGAGCATATTCTCTGCCGGATGTGTTTTGTGCTGGTTTATTACACGGAGACTCTATCTATGTTATTACTGTAAGCCAGAAATAATTTTGATTAGCAATGACTATTTCTTTAAATAATGGACATATCATAAAAATTAAAAAAAAAAAATTAGAGAACATTTATGTAATTCAAAAATATTTCTCAAAATAGATATATCAGTGATTTCATCAATTAGGCTTTATTGTTTTTTTCTTATGCATTCAGATATTTAAAATGTATATATATTCCATTTCATATCATCTATTTTAGAATCAATGTTAAAAATACAACACAGATAATAATCATGGCAGATCCAATCTAAATACTAGAAATTTAAAAAAAGGGTTTTTCTTGAGTTTCCTGCAGTTCCACAGTTAAACCTCTGAGCGCCGCTGTTTACCAATAAGAGAAAAAAATATGAAGCTGAAGATCCAATAGCAATTTCATTACCAACTAGTACTGAACAAATGAAACAAGAGATGAAGCCATTTTGGATTTTCCCACAAACAGGAGTCATTATTATTAACAATACACATTTAGAGTTTTGGATTCTCACCCTTAATACTGGATTATAAATACTGGATGTCTGCAAGAAAGCAGCTCTAGGATATTTACAGCTGAAGAGCATCTAACATGAAAACCAGAGAATCTCAGAAACAGAAAGGGATGAGATGGCAAGTAATATTTTTTGTCTTATTTTTTTGGCTTTGTCATTCAGTATCTGGCCAGCTTCATTATTCAATTGCTGAAGAAATGAGAAAAGACTCAGTTATAGCAAATATTGCAAACGACCTTGGATTAGATATTAAGAAGCTCTCATTTAGGAGACTTCATATTGTTTCACATATGTCAGAGAAATATTTTTCTATAAATTTAGAAAATGGAGATTTATATGTCAAAAACAGGATTGATAGAGAGACACTATGTGGGAAAGAAGACACGTGTTTATTAGGATTTGATGCAGTGGTTGACAATCCTTTTAATGTGTTTCAGATCAACATTCATATCCTGGACATAAATGATAATTCACCCATATTTTTTCATGATAACATTCATTTAGAAATTAATGAGTTTAGTTTACCAGGAACAAAATTTGTTTTACAAAATGCAGAAGATTCGGATATTGGCAATAATTCTGTACAAACCTACAAACTCAATGATAATCCCTACTTTATTTTGAATGAAAAGACCAGAATTGATGGTAGCAAATTTCCAGAACTTATCCTGGAGAAACCCTTAGATAGAGAGGAACAAAATGTCCATGAGTTAATTTTAACAGCCTTTGATGGAGGAAATCCAATTAAATCTGGCACAGCTTTGATAAAAGTCATGGTTATTGATGGCAATGATAATTTTCCTATATTTACACAAGAGGTTTATAAAGTGAGTCTGAGTGAATATACTCCAGTAAATTCTATTATACTTCGTGTAAATGCAACAGATCAAGATGAGGGTACCAATGCAGAGATTAAGTATTTTTTAAGTGAGACTCCAGGAAGTCTGTTCTTCATAAACCCCACAAATGGAGAAATTAGGACAAATAATACATTGGATTATGAAGCATCAAGAAATTATGAAATCTCCGTTCAAGCAAAAGATGGTGGTGGCCTAGTTGCCCATTCTAAGATATTAATAGAACTTACAGATGAAAATGACAACGTGCCTGACCTGATGGTTACTTCTTTATCTACTCCAGTATCTGAGGACTCCGTACCGGGCACAATGATAGCACTACTCAAAGTTCATGACAAAGACTCAGGACAAAATGGTGAAATTGACTGTCAAATAGTGGAACATGTACCTTTTGAAATGTTATTGTCCTCAGATAACTTTTATAGAATAGTTACAACAAGTATATTGGACAGAGAGAAATTGTCAAGCTATAACATAACAATTCTAGCAACTGACAGAGGATCTCCTCCACTTTCCATGAAGAAAGTAATACACTTGGATATTTCTGATGTTAATGACAACCCGCCAGTATTTATGAAATCGTCTTTTGATGTTTACGTGCCAGAAAATAATTTACCAGGTATTTCAATATACAAGGTTCATGCATCAGATCTTGATACCGGAGATAATGCTAAAATTATATATTCAATATGCAGCCCAATAATAGAAGAGTTCCCAGAATCCTCTTTTCTCTCCATTAATATAGAAACTGGAGTTCTCTATGCTCAAAGATCATTTGATTATGAACAGTACAAGGAGTTTGTTATTCATATAACTGCTAAAGACAATGGATCACCTTCTCTCAGTAGCAATACAACATTAAAAATCCATATTGTCGATCAGAATGATAATGCACCAAGAATCTTGTATCCATCAACAGAAACCGGAAGTTCAGCTGTGTTTGAAATGGTCCCTTTAGCCTCTGAACATGGTTCTTTAATAACTAAGGTGGTTGCTGTGGATGCTGACTCTGGACACAATGCTTGGCTCTCATACCACCTCATACAAATATCAGAATCATCTCCGTTTACCATTGGCCAACACACGGGTGAGATTAGGACATTGCGGACCTTTCAAGAAAAGGATGTGTTTAAGCATAAGGTAGTTGTTATGGTGAAGGACAATGGGGACCCCTCTCTGTCAGCATCAGTGACCATGAGCTTCATTGTTGCAGATAATTTTCAGCAGATGCTTCCTAAAATCAACATTCAATACACCAATGAAGAAGCTAAATCTAATTTGGAAATGTACTTAGTTATAGCCCTGGTGATTATATCTTTGTTTTTTGTACTAACTATCATGTTAGCAATTATATCAAAATGTAAAGAACTGAAATCTACCCCATATTTTGGATCTCTCAGTACAAATCTGTATTCTCAAGTGGATCCCAGGATACTTTCTCAATATAACAATGGAACCTTGCCCCTGCCTTATTCATACAATGTTTGTGTAGCTTTGGATTCCTGTGAAAACGACTTTACTTTTGTTAAACCAAATCAAAATGTCCCTGTAGACAATCTTATCGATGCTGATGATCCAGGACTTGGATATGAAAGTTTAACAGACAATGTGGTCACTAACAATCCTACTCAGGTGAGTTTATATTTATATGAAAGATGTCTAGATATAAATAGATATTGTCCGGTTTAATTGTTTACTACATGAAAGGGTCTCTGATTGCCTATTTGATGCGGTTGCATGAATCAATGATAAAGAGGGCGATCTCCAGTGAAACTGAGGAAAACGAACTTCGAAAGTGCCGAAAATTCGGCATGAGTCGTCCACTTGTCATCATGTGTATCCACCATTGATGGGGTAAAGTGGGAGGGAGTGTGTGTAGTAGGGTACATATCAATGAATGATAGGTATAAGTAGACAAAAAAACAGGGTGGTTATGTCTGTAATTGATGGGCTCAAGAACCTGTGGGACTTTTTCCTTACTTTATTTACTCCGACCGGTCAGCATTTTCAAGGAGAAGGGACAAGCATTAGATATACAAGCATGCTGACACCATTTTAACTTGTCAGTAGCAGCAATTTTTAGACTGACGGGAGTTGGAGTGTGAGACAGTGACAGGTAGCAGAGGCTGAGATGGATGCTCATTGCTCACCTGCCATACTGCATGTTAATTGTTTATTTTAGTGCAGAAAATGTATTGTTGTGGGGTGGATTGGAGAAGTTGTAGTGACTGCTGTAGTGTATTACAGCAGATATATTTCCCCTGTTCCTGAGTAGAGTTTAATTGATTAAGACAGTTTATGGATTAATAAGTATCGGTCACTATATAATATGTATAATATATAATATTGAGGAAATTAAGTCCTGCCAATCATCTGCCAATGTCTGCCTGCCCAGGCTCAGTGCCCTATTACTACTGCTGCAACTCTTTGATTGTCCTGGATAAAATATTTTCTATAATAAAACAGAATTCCAGAAGGTGTCAGGTACCTCCCTCT
Organism: Spea multiplicata; assembly: GCA_009364415.1. Classification (NCBI taxonomy): domain Eukaryota; kingdom Metazoa; phylum Chordata; class Amphibia; order Anura; family Pelobatidae; genus Spea; species Spea multiplicata. The sequence goes on along the minus strand of VKOC01002356.1, from coordinate 14,633 downwards.
TTGGGAACGCCCTCCAAATGTTGTTCTGAATCAAAAATGGCCCCCTAATTTCATCCAAGCCGGACGGTCAGAAAATTGAATTAATTGCTCGAAAATGGACGCGTCAAAACAAGAAACGAAAATTTCTGAATCAACTTTCCTCGCTGTGCTAAGGTCTAACACATACTATTTTTTTTTTTACTCATATACTATACGTGCCATCGAAATTTAGTACAGCTGAACTATAGAAATCGCCGTTTGTTTCTACAAATATGTATTTGCAGACCGACAGGCATAATCTTTAAAGCACAGTTTTACTACGTACTGAGTAAGCTGTGCAAACCTCTCAAGTGTTCCTTTTTATAAAGCACATTTTATCCTATGCTTCCAAAGTTTGGAAGTAAAGTGTGTATGACTAATATGTTGTTTTAAAGCCACTAATGCCACAATAATGCACGTTAATCGCAAAACAAAAGGGTTTAGAAATTGCATTACATACATATAGTTATACAAAATGCTTTGCTTAGTTGTATAAATAGCTATCAGTACAGGAGAGATCTAGCAAGGTGGACACTAGGACACGCGCCTCCTGGACTGGGTTGTTTCTTCTGGATAGGGCTGAATAGTGAACATATTCTCTGCCAGATGTGTTTTGTGCTGCTTTATTGCAGGTCAGCTTTGCTGGACTTTTCCTACAGGTTGTATGTTGCATTAAAAGTCTATGTAAAAAGTCATTTCCCTTTCCTTATTGGAGCTCACCCCTTTCAATTAATTCTTCTTTCAAAACCAAAGAAGTAGAAGACCCTGGTTTTGCTGTAAACTAGCAATCATTTTGATTAGCATTGAATATTTATTTTTATTAGTGGACTTGTCATTAAAATGTTAAATACTTTTAGAGAACATTTTTATGGAGTTCAAAAATATTAATCAAACTAGATATATCAGTAAATTCATCAATTTGGCTTTAATATTTTTCATATTTTATTTTATGCATTCAAATATTTAAAATGTATAAAAATTTAAAAGGGAGGTTTTTTGAGTCCTGCAGTTCCACATTTACACCTCTGAGCGCCGCTGTTTACCAATAAGAGAAAAAATATGAAGCTGAAGATCCAATAGGATTTTCATTCCTTACTAGTACTGAACAAATGAAACAAGTGATGCAGCCATTTTTGGATTTTTCCCACAAACAGAAGACATTATATTCACCAGTGGATACTTAAAGTTTCAGATTCTCACCTTTAATACTGGATTACACATACTTTGTATCTGAAAGAAAGCAGTTTTAGGATATTTTACAGCCAAAAGAGCGTCTAACATGAAAACCAGAGCATCTCAGAAATGCAAAGGAATGAGATGGCAAGTAATCATTTCAGTCTTATTTTATTGGCTTTTTCATTCTGTATCTGGTCAGCTTCATTACTCCATTGCTGAAGAAATGAGGAAAGACTCTGTTGTAGCTAATATTGCAAAAGACCTTGGGTTAGATATAAAGCAGCTCTCATTTAGGAGACTTCATATTGTTTCACATATGTCTGAGAAATATTTTTCTATAAATTTAGAAAATGGAGATTTATTTGTCAAAAACAGGATTGATAGAGAGACACTATGTGGGAAAGAAGACACATGCTTATTAGTATTTGATGCAGTAGTTGAAAAGCCTTTTAATGTGTTTCAGATCAACATTCATATCCTGGACATAAATGATAATTCACCCATATTTTCTCATGATAACATTAATTTAGAAATGATTGAGCTTAGCTTACCAGGAACAACATTTGTCTTACAAAATGCAGAAGATTCGGATATTGGCAATAATTCTGTACAAACCTACAAACTCAATGATAATCCCTACTTTAGTTTGAATGAAAAGACCAGAATTGATGGTAGCAAATTTCCAGAACTTATCCTGGAGAAACCCTTAGATAGAGAGGCACAAAATGTCCATGAGTTAATTTTAACAGCCTTTGATGGAGGAAATCCAATTAAATCTGGCACAGCTTTGATAAAAGTCATGGTTATTGATGCCAATGATAATTTTCCTATATTTACACAAGAGGTTTATAAAGTGAGTCTGAGTGAATATACTCCAGTAAATTCTATTGTACTTCATGTAAATGCAACAGATCAAGATGAGGGTACCAATGCAGAGATTAGGTATTCATTGAGTGAGGCTCCAGGAAATATAGCTCTAACAAGTCTATTCTTTATAAACCCCACAAATGGAGAAATTAGGACAAATAATACATTGGATTATGAAGCATCAAGAAATTATGAAATCTCTGTTCAAGCAAAAGATGGTGGTGGCCTAGTTGCCCATTCTAAGATATTAATAGAACTAACAGATGAAAATGACAACGTGCCTGACCTGATGGTTACTTCTTTATCTACTCCAGTATCTGAGGACTCCGTGCCTGGCACAATGATAGCACTACTCAAAGTTCATGACAAAGACTCAGGACAAAATGGTGAAGTTGACTGTCAAATAGTGGAAAATGTACCTTTTGAAATGTTATTGTCTTCAGATAACTTTTATAGATTAGTTACAACAAGTACATTGGACAGAGAGAAGTTGTCAAGCTATAACATAACAATTCTAGCAACTGACAGAGGATCTCCTCCACTTTCCATGAAGAAAGTAATCCACTTGGATATTTCTGATGTTAATGACAACCCACCAGTATTTATGAAATCGTCTTTTGATGTTTACGTGCCAGAAAATAATTTACCAGGTATTTCAATATACAAAGTTCATGCATCTGATCTTGATACCGGAGATAATGCTAAAATTATATATTCAATATGCAGCCCAATAATAGAAGAGTTCCCAGAATCCTCTTTTCTCTCCATTAATATAGAAACTGGAGTTCTCTATGCTCAAAGATCATTTGATTATGAACAGTACAAGGAGTTTGTTATTCATATAACTGCTAAAGACAATGGATCACCTTCTCTCAGTAGCAATGCAACATTAAAAATCCATATTGTCGATCAGAATGATAATGCTCCAAGAATCTTGTATCCATCAACAGAAACCGGAAGTTCAGCTGTGTTTGAAATGGTCCCTTTAGCCTCTGAACATGGTTCTTTAATAACTAAGGTGGTTGCTGTGGATGCTGACTCTGGACACAATGCTTGGCTCTCATACCACCTCATACAAATATCAGAATCATCTCCGTTTACCATTGGCCAACACACAGGTGAGATTAGGACATTGCGGACCTTTCAAGAAAAGGATGTGTTTAAGCATAAGGTAGTTGTTATGGTGAAGGACAATGGGGACCCCTCTCTGTCAGCATCAGTGACCATGAGCTTCATTGTTGCAGATAATTTTCAGCAGATGCTTCCAAAAATCAACATTCAATACACCAGCGAAGAAGCTAAATCTAATTTGGAAATGTACTTGGTAATAGCCCTGGTGATTATATCTTTGTTTTTTGTACTAACTATCATGTTAGCAATTATATCAAAATGTAAAGAACTGAAATCTACCCCATATTTTGGATCTCTCAGTACAAATCTGTATTCTCAAGTGGATCCCAGGATACTTTCTCAGTATAACAATGGCACCTTGCCCCTGCCTTATTCATACAATGTTTGCGTGGCATTGGATTCTTGTGAAAACGACTTTACTTTTGTTAAACCAAATCAGAATGTCCCTGTAGACAATCTTATCGATGCTGACGATTCAGGACTTGGAGATGAAAGTTTAAAACAAAATGCGGCTGATAATCTGATAATGGTGAGTAAAAATGGCATGATATTTTTGCAAATATTAAAAATGTTCAATATATTTTATTGTCAAAAAATATCATGGAATTAGGTGAGTTCTGTTCATCAGGCAAGTGTTGCCATCAGAAGTCTTTGGTCTTCTTACAGAAAAAAATAGTCTTGGCCCCCCTCCCCAGGTGACTTTCCTTCTACATCGCCAGTATTGTGTCCCCTACTCATATATTTTGGTGGCAAATATGGCGCAGACAAGCCGTTTGGGGACAAACACATCATCAAGGTATTGTAGGAGACTAGTGTCGCCTCTACCCGTAAGGGCTAGTGTGACCAGACAATTAACCCCTACATTACCAGACATGAGCGGTTTCAGTCACAGTCACACACACACGGTGGCTTTATTATCTGGTGCTGGCTGCAGCTTACACTGACCATTACACCAACAGGGAATTATAGATATATTTTGTTATTAAATACTGATGTTAAAATATACTCGCCTACATTAGAAAAAATCTATACCTGAATTAATAACGATAAAGTAGGATTTATTCCAACCAGATCTCCAACTAATAAAATCCAGAGAATTATAGATATGATATAGATTATGGAAGGAAAAAGAAGACCCAATTACTCACCCTGTCATTAGACAGAGACAGAGCCTTTTTAGCAAGGGCCTTAAGGGCCTTCCATTTTGATTGATGGATGCTTAAAACTATTATGAGTTTATATACAGCCTTATACCACTAAAACTATAGGCCAAGGAATACCTTCAGATTGGTTTGATATCTATAATGGCACCAGATAAGGGTGTCCATTGTCTCTTTTATATAGGTTATTGCCATAGAGTCTTTAGCAAATAGAGTTAGAGGGAATATAAGGATATCAGCTGACATAGAGATAAAAAACATTATATGCTGATGAAATCGTGCTGAAGACTACACACCCTGGGGCCTCACTCCTAGAGTTAATGAAAGAGACAGAACAATTCAGCAAAATGTATAATTATACATTGAACAATCAACTACACTATCTTTACATATTAATAGGATAGCTTTAGAATCCTTGAAAGCAAAGTTTGATTGTATGTGGACCCAAGATTAAATTAATTATTTAGGGATTAAAGTAACATCTATTCCATAAAATATATTAAGGATTAAAAAATATTTAGAGGCAGAGGCTTTGAGACTAATTTTATCTCAAACCAGGCTTAGAGAATAAAATAATAGGTATCACTAAAGTAAGCACCCTAATGCTAAACATATAATTCCTAGATATCCAGCATTGGATAAAAAATGGTATTTCTGTCGTAGAAACAGGCTAACAGACTTGTGCATTCGTATTTGGGCAAACATAAAAATGAACACGAAGGGTGAATTTTCGTCGTTTAACCAAATACCGAAGAAACGAACATGGCGGCGGCAAAACATACACGAAGACGAAGATGCACAACACAAAGAATCTTCTTGTTCGTCTTCTTCTTCTTCGTTGATATCTCCTAACTAATCTCCCTGGTCCCTTCACAGAGACCTCTACTGGTCGCTCGTACGGATTTTTAACTCTTGGAGCAGGGTCTCCCCAGGCAGAGTTTTGCCGTCAGGAGTTAGAGGTCTGTACTAGCAACTCTGTTGGTCACCGGGAAATGATAAAAATGGCTTATACCAGTTAAGAATGGAAAATGAAAGGGATAAAACGGTAAGAGTAAATTATATTTCCCAAAATATCTGTGAGAGACTAATCAACGAGATATAACTCTGACTATGGTTCTATGTATTATGGGATATGTAAGGTGAAAATATTCTTCTCCCTTTAGGGCTTTTGAGTTTGTCTTTGTCTTGTTTATGAGATTTTTCTATATGTATTAAACATATGTATTGGTACCTGCCAGGACACTTCTAGTGCTTCAAGGACAGTAGGTGACCTAATATGTTTCCAGGCTTTTATTGCACCAAATGAAACAAACAAACACACAAAGAAAAACCTACCCCTATTTAGGAGTCTTGCTATACAGCAGCCTTCCCTGACTAACAAAGAACTGGCCAGCTAAGCTGGTTTGTATAATTGGCCAATGGTTTGGAGGTTTGTTGTATCCTTTCAACAATGTGTAGGGAAACTGCTTGTTATTAAGGGTGGTCATCAACAAGCTTTGTGGTGGACATTTCTGTAAATCCTCCAGGGCCAATAATTACTTCTACAAGCTTTGGTACTGATCCCAGTTTTCACATGCAGACACTTCTATCCCTGCTACCCATTGGATCTTTGATTATAATGTGAATATTGTATAAGACCCAATTTGACTGGTATTTTTCCAAATACCCAAAGATATATATGTCCCAGTAACTTGGCAAACTAGTTTTTCTTTTTAGTTCCATTTGTTTTCTAAACTGTAATTTATTGTGGGCATGTGTATTGTAAAGAAGGGATCATATTACTTTTCCTCTCTAGTCCTCCATAACTACAAAAACATATTTTGGTGGTAAATGACACAGTATGCATAGTATTATTCGTTTGGATGCATTTATTATAAAAATCTTAAACATTGGATTACAACAATCTACCCAGAAAAGGATTTGCTTTGATGTCCTTTAGTTGTGTTATTGGTTAAAACATTCATTTTTAATTAACATGAGAAAATTGATCTTGATACATATTTCATTAGTACAAGAAGAAAAATGCATTTGTAGTAACGATATTAACAAAATAGGGAAAAGAAAAGAGGTTTGTGAATGGTAAAATTAAACAATTTTGAAAGCAGTTTGATTTAAAAAATGTTAACTATTACGTTTTTGGGGAACAACAAAATGTATGCATATATATGTCACAACACCGGGTTGCAGAGATTCTGTTTATTTTGTTTATTGTTATGTGGTCCCTGTTCTTCCCTTACCCTACCAACATAATCACATCTCTATAACACTGGAGCCCGCTTTGCAAATACCCTTTTGCCTGACTGGGTCTGAGGACTTGCCCGCCGACTTTAACCCCTAATAACCCGGACACCATTGACCGCACCAGAGCGCTCTTTTGTAGAGTTAACCCACAGGTGGTGGGGTACAGGCAGGAAAGGGGTGGTTCTGAGAGGGAGCCTCCCCTGGAACCCCAGTTTCTACCATTTTCATGGGAACTGGGTTCAGCCGGTGGGCATGGGGCACATGCCCGGCTGTATTGCGGTTCCTCCCAGGGAACCTTTAAACTGCTACCGTTCGGACTCTCAACCGCGGATCCTGTCGCTTTTTGGACAGAATACTCTAGGAACCCCCGGCTATCCATCTGTACCCTGGAATTGCTACCGCAACAGCCGTTTGAGTTTATATAGACATTGCTGGGCTTGGTGGCTTGAGTATGGTGCCGGGCTGTCTGGGCAGGGTATTGTTGCACTAATGTGATTATGTTCATTCATTGTTGGAGTGGTGTATAAAAGGCTGTGTTTCACAATAAAGCGTTGTTGTTTTTCACCTTTACATTAGTCTCGTCTAATGATGGAGGTACCGGCAATATTTCTCATTGTCCTTTTTAGGACAATTACAACACCGTATTTCCTATGTCTCGGCGGGCTACGGGTTACTAAACCAAGGAGACATAGTCGGTTCGCCATCCCTTCATCGCAGAATCGTCTAGCGATGTAAGCAGTTAACCCTTGCGGTTTCGGGAAGAAGCAACAAGTAGCTAACGGGTGTACCCAGTCGACATACAAGTTGTTCCCATCACAATAGACAGATAGATAGATAGATAGATAGATAGATAGATAGATAGATAGATAGATAGATAGGCATTTTTTAACAGAGGGCATGTTTTTTTTTGTTTAGGTAACTCATTGCATTGGTATAACAGTTTAGAAATTGAAACTATTGGTTAGACTAAAAAAGATTTTCTCAGTTATGCAGTTCCATATTTCTACCTCTGAGTGCCACTGTTTACCAACAAGGAGAAATTCATGGAGGCACAGAACTGCTGGTGTTTCCATCCTTAATACTCACTGCAGATCTGCAAAGAAAGAAGCATACATTTTTTAATTTCTCACATACAGAACATAAGATCCCTATTTATATCACTCTAAAGAAGATTATTCACTATATTTTTCCTTAACTACATCAGAATAACTACACATCTTTGGAATATTTTTACACAATGAGGATGGTTAATATGAAAACCATGGATTTACTGGTTTACAAAGGAATCAGATGGCAAGTAATATTTTTCTATTCAGTTTCTTGTGTGCTTCATTATTCCATTGATGAAGAAATAAGAAAGGACTCTATTATAGCAAATATAGCAGAAGACCTTGGTCTAGATATTAACCAGCTTGTATATAGAAAATTTCATATTGTTTCACATATCTCAGAGAAGTATTTTTATGTAAATCTTCAAAATGGAAATTTATGTATTAAGGAAAGGATAGATAGAGAAGAATTGTGTGGAAGAGAGGCTACCTGCTTCCTAACCTTTGATGCAGTGGTTGCAAAACCAGTAACTATTTTCAGGGTCAGCATTGAAATCCAGGATATAAATGATAATTCTCCTAGATTTTTTCATGATACCAGCAGTCTTGAAGTTATTGAATTCAGTTTACCGGGAACAAGATTTATGTTATCAAATGCAGAAGATTTGGATATTGGTACTAACTCTGTGCAAACGTATACTCTCAGTGATAATCTGTATTTTACTCTCAATGAAAAGACTAGCCTTGATGGCAGCAAAGTGCCAGAACTTGTTTTAGAGAAAGCTTTAGATCGGGAAACACAAAAAAATCATGAATTAATTTTAACAGCCCTAGATGGAGGAAATCCTATCAGATCAGGTACTGCCTCAATTAGGATCACAATTATTGATGCCAATGATAATTTTCCTATATTTAGTCAAGAGGTATATAAAGTCAGCATAAGCGAAAATACTCCAGTCGGTTCTACTGTGCTTCAAGTAAACGCAACTGATCAAGATGAAGGAGTTAATGCACAGATCAAATATTTTTTTAGCAAAACCCCAGGGAACATCCTTCCAACTGTAATGTTTAGTTTGAATTCTACAAGTGGGGAAATTCAGACTAATAAAAAATTGGATTTTGAAGCGGCACAGAACTATGAACTATCTGTACAAGCAAACGATGGTGGTGGTCTTGTTGCCCATTGCAAGGTAATAATTGAAATTGTAGATGAAAATGACAATACTCCTGAAATATCAATTACCCTGTTATCATCGCCTATATCTGAAGATTCTTTGCCAGGCACAGTCATTGCACTGATTAAGGTTCACGATAAGGACTCTGAAGAAAATGGAGAAGTTGACTGTCAAATCCAAGAACAATTACCCTTTGAACTCTTATTATCCTCAGATAATTTTTATAGAATAGTGACAACAACTGCATTAGACAGAGAGAAAGTATCAAGTTATAATATCACAGTTCTAGCAACTGACAGAGGATCGCCTCTGCTTTCAAGTAAAAAAGTGATTACATTGGATATATCAGATAATAATGATAATCCTCCAGTATTTGTAAAATCCTCCTACATTGCATATGTGCTGGAAAATAATTTACCTGGAGCATCAATATATAGAATTCATGCTTTAGACATAGATTCTGGAGACAATGCTAAAGTTACATATACAATTTCCAGCGCAAACAGTGAAGACTTCCCAGTGTCCTCTTTTCTTTCTATTAATATTGAGACCGGAGTTCTCTACTCTCAACGATCATTTGATTTTGAGCAACATAAGAAATTTGTTCTTCAGGTTACTGCTAAAGACAATGGATCGCCATCTCTTAGTGCCAATGTAACACTAACAATTCATATAGTGGATCAGAATGACAACGCACCAAGAATACTATATCCTTCTCCAGAAAATATCGGTTTGGCTTTTTTTGAGATGGTCCCTTTGGCAGCAGAGCAAGGTGCTTTAATAACTAAAGTTGTTGCAACGGATGCCGACTCTGGACACAACTCTTGGCTATCTTATCATTTTCTGCAAGCATCAGAATCCTGCCCGTTTATCATTAATCAGCAGACTGGCGAGATCAGGACAGCACGTAATTTTCAAGAGAAAGACGTGTTGAATTATAGGGTAGTAGTAATGGTGAAAGACAATGGAGATCCTTATCTTTCAGCAACAGTCACTTTAAGCTTCATTGTCACAGACAATTTTCAGCAAATTCTTCCAAACCTCAACAATAAGTACAGCAATGAAGATTCTAAATATAATTTACAAATGTACTTAGTAATAGCCCTGGTGATTATTTCCTTATTTTTTGTATTAACCATTATGTTGGCTTTTTTGGCAAAATGCAAAGAATTGAAACCATCCCAGGCTTTTGGATCTCTCAGTACAAATCTTTATTCTCATGTTGATCCCAGTATGCTTCCACAATATAATAATGGAACTTTGCCTATGCCAGTCTCATACAATGTGTGTGTAGCCTTGGACACAAACGAAAGTGACTTTACTTTCATAAAAAAAAATCAAAACGTCCATGTAGACAGTCTTATAGATGCTGATAATTCTGGACTCAGGGATGAAAGTTTAGAAGTCAATTTGGCAGCTAACACTATTCAGGTAAGTTATTAGAACATTATTATTTTTCTTTAAATGTTCTTTAAATGTTTAATTGCTAATGGATAATGTTTAAAATTTGGTATACTTTGGTAAGTGTATTCAGTTAAAGTCATTCAGTTAAAATAATTTTAAGGCAAGACAGGAGGCTTCCTATTTTGCATATCTTCCTTTACTCCTCACAGTAGCAGCAAAGAAAGAGTTAACAAGATAAGTTGAAAACAACCAATCGCATAACAGCACGTCTGAGGTATAAGAACCCCTAAACCATCCTCCTCTTCCTCTTTCTTTGCTGCTCACCGTAGCTGCAGGTCAGTCCTCTTCCTTTTATCCTAATTAAAGGAATTATTTGATTCAATTTTCCTGGTTTCGATATATACATATGTATATTTATATTTAATTGTATTTTATAGTATTATTTCATTTGATTATCTGTCATTTTCAGATTTTATGATTTTTCTCCGGTCTTAGGTTCTTTTTTCCCCGGACCTTTTGGGTCCGCTTGGGGTTATTTTCCTTATTTCTCTGTCCAGAGGGGCTCCCGTCCCCTCCTTCCTTCCCTCTTTGCCTTTTTTCCCGGTTTTTTCCTATCCCTCGTCTTTCACCTACCTTTCTTCCGGGAGTCCTCTCTTCTAGCATTATCTCCCGGCATTTATTTTGTCTGTCCCGCTTTGCAGGGGCTTTCTCCTCCTGCCCGGCACTTTTCTCGAGTTGTGCGGCGGAGTTTCGGGTCTCGAGTCATCGCGGCGGCTCTCTCTCTTTTCCTATGTTTCGCGCGCTTTGTGGCGGCCATGTTTGGTTTCCTCTAGTGCGGTTTTGCCGCGGCCATCTTGGGATTGGCGGCCGGACCACGTGTCCTCTTATCTGTGTCCCGGTGGCTATTTTGTTGTGTTATTTCCCACGGATCATTCGTTTTTCTCTCCGTTACAGCTGTTATCTGGTGCTTGCACACAGTGATTTTTTCCAAATCTACATCCTTTTTCAGTGTTTATTTGCAGGTGAGTCTGTTTGTTTTCTTTCCCATCTTTCAGGCTAGGTTCCACTAAGGTTCCCTTTAGTTTTATGCAGGCTAGTTTCATTTGGCTACATCCAGGCAGGCCTAGTCCTGCATTAATATCACATTTATGTCATTTTTGGGGGATTTATCGGCTATGTGAGTTTCCCACACCCTATGGATATTTTCAATTTATTATAGTGTGCCTATTGCTACTGCCCATTTTCACTACCCTCATTTTCCTTTTTCTCTGCAGACACTATGTCTCAAGATAATATGCCCTCTCAAGATGCCTTTATGGCTTGGCTTGAAACCAAATTTTCAAATTCTGTGGAGTTACTCTTCTCCAAGATGTCAGCTAATATTCCCCAGGCTCAACCACCTACCCTCCCAGACCCAACTACAATTCCTTCGGGATCAGAGTCTGATAAATCTGCAGGGGAAACATCTGGCTCTAAGCGACCCTGGAAGGGCAGTAGCATCTCAGCTGGCAAAGGCAAAGCACCCGCCAAACGCCCCAAAACCTCTGGCACACACATTGAAGACCCACTGTCAATAGTGGATGAATGGCGGGCAGGTTCTTCTAATGAATCTGAATTGTCAGCAAATCTGGTTTCGTCCAGAGACTTAGACTCCGGGTTCGTCCGTGAGTACCTGGTGGATGAGCCCCACCATGCCGATCCCCAACAGGCACATACAGCCTCCACGTCTACTGACCTCCCGGTCATTGACCCTACTGGGTCTTCCCTGTTTGACCCCTCTACTATGCGTCACCCTAGAGCCACCGAGTGGGCCCCTCCCGAGCATATAGCTCTATATCTGCATAAGTGGCTGCGGAAATCTCTCCCTAAGGAAATCCGCAATAAACTCAGAGCTGAATGCCCACGTCCCAGCATTCCAGATAAAGTAGCCCTCACTCCAGAGTTCGACCCTAATGTGGTCGCTTTACTCTCTATTAATAAAAAAGACCCCAGGAGAGGCTTAGAACAAGGCCTGAAATCGGCACAGGATAAACTCCTGGATTTAGTGGGGCCGATTACCCAAATTTTATCCCTGGCGGACAGGGCTTATTTACAAAACACACCTCTGGATGCCAAAACTATTCGTGACTGGGCCTTTCGGGTAGTTTGCCTGCTAGGGAATGCCAATGTGTCCATAGCTACCGAACGACGCAAGGCGGCTTTACTTCGCATGGATCCCCGCTTAGCGGAGTTGGGCACTAAAGATTTGGGAGCTGCCGCCAATGGCCTACTTTTCGGCGACACGTTCGTTAAAGAACTCAATCGTCACGTCTCACTGATGACATCCTGGAATAAAGCCAAGTTATCTATGCGAAAAGTTTTTCAACCTAGCCCCCGTTTTTCCGGGAGGGCTGGACGACCGCGGGGCCGGGCCGCCAGCCGATCTGCTTCCCAAGGCTCCAGGACCTTCCCACAAGCTCCAACCTCGTACAGACCGCCTTTCTTCCAGAGATCCTTCATTCCAAGGGGAGTCAGCAGAGGCAGAGGCTCTCAAGGATTCCCCAGAGGACGTTCCAGTTTCGGTAAGTTCCAACATTTATTACCTTTCTTCCCCTCTTCGGGTTGGGGGTCGCATATCCCATTTTTTCCACAACTGGGAGTGGATTTCGTCAGACCCTTGGATCCTCCAAACGGTCCAGGGTTTCCGAATAGATTTTATTTCCCCACCCTTTCAGGTATGCCGTCCTCGCCCCCCCGTCAGGTCTTCGACCGATCGGGCCCTTATAGAGACGGAACTCCGCGCCTTAAGAGACAAAGGAGCTATTCAACGGGCTTACAACCCCAGGGGGTTCCTCAGTTCCATTTTCCTGGTGCGCAAACGCACGGGAGATTTCCGCCCCGTGATCAACCTCCGGGCTCTCAACGCCTTCGTGGTCTATCGCCACTTCAAAATGGAAGGCATCCACCTCCTTCGGGACCTGATGTCAGAAGGCGATTGGTTCACCAGATTGGACCTCACCGACGCATACCTTTCCGTCCCAATCCACCCAGATCACAGACGTTACCTCCAATTCCGCTGGGGCAGCCAAGTTTGGCAGTTCAAGGCTCTTCCCTTCGGCCTCAGTTCAGCCCCTTGGTGCTTTACAAAGCTCCTGAAGCCAGTCATGGCTTTCTTCCGATCCAGAGGCATCCGATGCATTATTTACCTGGACGACATTCTCCTGTTTTCAGGGAGCAGGGAGACTCTGCTCACCCAGACGGATTTTGTGGTCCGTACTCTTCACGATCTCGGTTTCCTCGTGAATACTCTCAAGTCCGAACTCGTCCCGAGCCAACGCATTCTCTTCCTGGGCTTCGAGATAGACTCTCAATCGGCCATGCTTCGACTCCCCAGAGCCAAGATCGTTTCCATTCGGAAGGAAATCAGGGCTCTTCTTCGCCAAGACTCTTGCTCCCTCCGTCTCCTGGCTCGGGTGGTAGGACTCCTCTCGTCCTCCATTCAGGCGATTTTTCCAGCTCCGCTCCACTATCGAGCGCTCCAACGCCTCAAGGCTCACCATTTGCGGAAGACGCCTACTTACGACCAAGTGGTCCACCTGACTCTAGAAGTTCGCCAGGAGCTCCTCTGGTGGCTCCGCCACATGGAGGCTTGGAACGGGAGAGCGATCTTCGGGTCTCAGCCGGATTTCATCCTCGAATCCGACGCCAGCCTACTAGGTTGGGGAGCGGCCTCCGACTCAGAGGCGACCGGAGGTCGCTGGTCTATGGAGGAACGCTCGCTCCACATCAACTGCCTGGAGCTCATTGCGGGCTCATTTGCAATCAGGAGTCTGGCCAAAGACCGTTCGGACTGTTGTCTCCTCCTGCGGATGGACAATTTTTCGGCGGTCCGTTATATCAACCGCCTGGGAGGCACTCGGTCGAAGCAACTCACAGAGGTTACGAAGGACATCTTCGACTTCTGCCTGGCTCGCAATATCACCCTGCGGGCGGAATACCTTCCGGGTGTCGAGAATCTACTAGCGGACTGGTTCTCCAGGCATTGGCGAGACGCGAGCGACTGGAGACTCCACAGTCTAGTCTTTCAGGATCTCCAACGTCGGAGGGGCCCTTTCCACCTGGACCTTTTCGCCTCCAGGACGAATCGCCAGACGGAGAATTTTTACAGCTGGCTTCCGGATCCGGAGGCTCTGGCGACGGACGCCTTCATGCAAACTTGGCCCACCTCCGGTGCGTACGCGTTTCCCCCTTTCGCCCTCATCTCCAGGGTCATTCACCACTTGCGTCGTGGCGGAGGCTCTTTGGTCCTGGTGACACCTCTATGGCATGTGCAGCCGTGGTTCCCAGCCCTGCTGCAGTTGTCTGTTCGGGACCCTCTCGCGCTTCCTTCCTTCCCGTCTCTTCTGGTGGGCCCGGAGGGTCAGATCCACCCT